>JAGDQP010039805.1:0-17555 GCA_022664845.1 Lepisma saccharinum | reverse complement strand
CTAGGGTCTTCATGCGCAAGAGATTAGTTGACTGCTTGTTAGTTAACGTCTCCACGAGCAAGCTGCCGTTGCGAAGCTTTTTAACATGTGCAAGTTCGCCGGCGACATGATTCAGTTGTTTTTGTATGATGAAAGGGGATAACCCCTTCAAACCACCTGGATTCTCTGCTTCATTCTTTACCTTAATAACAAGATATCGTGTGATAGTCGGTACGATACTTGTCTGTTCCTCTAATTCTATTTTTTCTCCTGTGTCACTGGTTGTTTCGGTAACTATATGCGCCTTCTTTCTATTATCTTCAGTGACTTTCTCTTCATTCTGTCTCTTTGGCTTCTTCTTTTCCGTGCGCGAAGGCGACTTGTTAGGATGTGGTGGAGACATAATGAATTGTAGCCGTAAATGCCCACACTTCTCCGTCTTCGTTCTGAGGAGCCAACGAGGCTGCCGGGTACTACCCTCATCACCCTTGTCAGCAAGCTGGATATCGAGGCGAAGTCCAATGACTTGGCGTCGAAATCACTTGTACTCCCGACTGATGGATACTTGGGACACCCACTCCCCCGAGTGTTGGCGAGACCAAAGGTCCGAAGAGCTCCCCAATGGCGCACTTCCCAGTCTCAACGAGCTAGACCATCCAAGAATCTGCTGTTAAGAACTAGGCGCTATCCAATGGTTCCGCCCCCTTTCCCCTGGGCCCAGGGGCCATCGTCATGCATTATATCAACGAGATACATTTCATCAAATCTTAAATTTGCAGTAAAAATATTTCAATAGACATTTAGCATATTGTGTGTGTGCATAGCTATATATACCTCGTAAAGCGAACGACTTTGAGAAACTCGACCAGAAACAATTACCCTGCAGTGAGCTGTGATAACAAAATTAGGAACAGTAGTTTTTTTTTTTTTTTTTTTTTGTCTGTCGTACGTTACACCTAGTAGGCATAAGAAAGAAAATGCCTACTCGTGAAATAAAGAGCTTTTTAGCTTAGTTTAGTTTCAGTTGAGTTGGGCAATGAATGTATTTTTATATTATAATTGAAGGGGCTCCATAGTCTAGTGGTTAGAGCGTTGGACTCATGTCCGTGTGGTCCCGGGTTCAATTCCCGGCTAGAGTCCCACTTTTCGGCGCCCATCCAGCGTTGTGAGGAAAATTGCTTTCAGGATATTTCTGAAAGTATGTCTTATTTCTGCTCAGGCGAATGAGAAGTTATATCAAGAAATATTAGGTACACCGTAAAAAGTTAATATATCACAATCGTTAGTTACTCCTGAAGATAGACAATACAGTGTCTACACAAACATATTCGGTCACAGTCTATCTCCAAACAAAGTGAATTTAGTGTATAAAAAAATGGAATGAAATATGATTCATTGTGCCTTAGTGCTCTGTTTATTTATGTTTATTGAGTGAGTCTCAAGCGTGCGCGCGCTCTCTGTTAGTAAGAAGCTAAGTGAAAGAACGAATTTTTTTGTATAGAAATTTTCTACTAGTTTATTAAATAAGATCTACGTAGCATTTTTGTGCTTAAGTTGGTGCTTCTGCAGTGTGTTGACGTTAATAATTTGCGCGTTAGAAGCAAGCAATAAATTGAGAAAAATATATTTACCTGTTATAGTATCGTAGAACCTATAGTCATATTCTTGAATACTGATTGAATTAGAGACTTGCTCACTTTTTGCTCAATGAGAACCAGATTGTCATCTTGAGGATACTTGGGTCATAGTAAGGTTAATTTGTTCTAAGTACATTAATTTACTCGCAGATGCTATAGTGAAATACATTGATATCTTAGAAATTTGCGACTTAAATCCCTTCTAATCATGTACAGGAGTATTGTGCATTTTGTAACTTGGCTTTCGTTAACAACATCCCTGATCTGTTCACCAGATATCCCCTTATGTGCAGCTCAATAGCAATTTCGAAAAATTTGTAAGGATAGTAGAAACCACAGACTTCTTTTATATAAAATTGTTCGATGCGTGACCAGACCTCTACGTACTAAAGATGTTTGTCCATATTATTATTTGCACATTTTGAACGAGCTGACCTTTCCCGTGAACTATTTTTTCTTGACAATAAAGTGCAGTTGTGGGATAACATTCGTAAGTTTTATCGTAATATATTTTGTGGTAGGTGGATTTTCCTCAGTCATTAAAAATTATGTGCCTGAGATATTTTCCTTATAGATGTCGTCACCGTATCTACGATCGATTACGAAACTGGGAATTTGAGCGAAGTTCATAGACGGTCATCCCACACCAGAGAAGCAATCAGCTTCTTGCACGACTATAATACAACATGTATACACTTTTAGAACATTATTTTCGAATTTATCTTTTCAAAAAAGACTCTACAACCTACAAAATGTAACCAAAATAGTTATGTCCTAATTTAAATATTTTATGATAAATTATGTCTTTTTTGTGTTGTATTTAAAATAAATTGCATCTCTATGTGCTATTCTGAAATCAAGACACAGATATATTACATCTCTATGTGCCTTTACAAAAATATATGGAAAAACTAAAACAAATGGACAAACTTTGCAGACAAAACTAGTATTTAACAATTATTAACTGTGGAAACAAGGCCGTAAGTTAAGACTTAATATTTCTGCTTAAACAAAAGGGACTGTTCCATTGGTATCTGCTGATAGTTGTTACTGTAACAGTAGCTTGGTAATTAACATTTGTAAGGCATTTTCCGTATTACGTATTGGATGTAAATTAATCACAACAAATCTTAAGTTGACTGGAGCAGACATCTATGGACTGTTGATTTAACTATAGAGTGCATGGAATATTAGCCCAGCAAATAAAGGTTTGATGTCGGGAATAATTAGGAGAAAGCTGAATTTTGGTCAGTTGTTAGATCATTACTAGTGGTGCATTTTACCATACGTACCTGTCCCTCCCCTGTGCTTTCCCCTAATCCCTCCGAACTACAAATTTACAGGCTTTCAGACATTGTATTATATCTCCGTAACCATAATGGTATGATTCTTTTTTTTCTGTTATATTTTCCAAATGACGGACTACAAAAATGTTTATCGTGTGTGGTGCGCTAACTCTAGTAGTTTTTCAATCATTTAGATCAAAAGCGCAAAATAACGATATATTGCTTTCAGTATTTACACTTTTTACGGTGTTACTTGTTTTAAACTCACAATATAAAAAAAGTTTGAAATAAACTTTGTTGCCTGATTCCTAAGCTTTAAAATGATGTATATGTCAATATGGTTGAACATTTACTGTGTTAGTCAGAGGTAGTAATGACGCGCAACAGCGCGCGAACAATGCTTTGCCTTCACCTTATCACCCTTTCCACATTAGGCAGTTGTGTGCTGTCGACAATTATAACAATTTGCCTTTACTGTGTAGTGGCAAGTAAAATAGGTGATGAATTTGTAACGTATTCTGACGGCCTTTTCATGTGATATATCACGGATCCAGATAGCATGCCAGCTTGCAACAAAGTTGCCAGTCACTAATTTCGAGCTTGTTAAGGTTGATATTGTGTTGAACTTAATAAACAAGGATAATATAAACTTGTTGGAACCAGCAACTATGCGAGGAATCTTGCCAAACTTCGACGTAGTCTAATCTTCGCCAACTCCCACCCTTTTACTAGAGGTGTCTGCGATTGATTACTTGCGATCTGATAGACTAATTATAAATAGTGCTTTGAATTCGAAGTCGGACGTGTGATTCTGTGGTCTAGTTCAGAAGCACGCTTGGCGAGCTAGTGTGTGGACGTGTTTGAGTGGTTTTCCAGTGGCAGAAGTCAAAGAACGTTCCTGCATATTCTCGTTGTGAATTGATGTACATACATTAGATTATGAAGAATTTAGTAACCATTATGACACAATATACCAATCAAATTCGAAGAATTAATACATTATAATTGGATCTACATGACGTAAAAGAAGATTACATTTACTTACACTACATGACGCAACCGCCAGAGACCTAGGTCTACTGCCGCATGAAGTACAGTCTCTTGAAGTTGATTTTTACTTAAAGAAGACGTTCATTAAGGTACAAAATCAGTCAATACTTCAACGAGCGTTAAATTAGTGTGCTGGAAAATTAATATACGAATCGTTCAATGAAATAACAACTATACCGGTGAGTGAAGTGCTTCCTGATAACATCACCATTGGTATATGGGTTGTTCCCCTCGAGTTAGAGGATTCACAAATTAGACAATATTTTAGTGCATTTGGAACTGTAGTAAATATAAAGCGTATCTCGTTTCCCAAAAATTGTTTCTAAGTATATAACGTTTATTCCGGGAAGTGTTTAGTGACTTCCAAATTACATCAAAAACTACCAACTTTTCTATCCAGGAATTTAAAATACAACTACTTATGCAAGGAGAATTAGTACGCGAAAGCGAAAATGATCATTAATTTGATAATACGACAAAGACAATAGATCAGAGTAATTCCAAACAACCCATACTTCCATTATTCAACGAAAAAGAATTTCCTTTTTTTAAGTACATCAGAGCAAACAAAGAGTTCCGACATTTCAAAAACTACTGGCAACCCTGAACAAGAGCAATCGGTGGAAGTTGCCACTCGTTACGTGTTAGAAGCAGGTGGTAGTTCGAAGGTCGGTGAAGGTCGTGATAACAGAACGGGGTCAGGGTCATTTCTTGAATCAGCTGCTCAAGCTATTTCTTTAGCACACGAAATAAACAGCGTAAAAGAAAAGTGTGTGCTGTCGTTTAAAACGACAATATATTGGTACTGGTGACGTTCTAGAGTGCAGTAAGCAAGGCATTGGTAGAGTGTCAAACGAGTCGGTCATAACTAATGAATCGGCGCCCTTGAAACCATCTAAAGTCGATGAAAAGGAAAACACGAGCGTTTTTGAAAGAGTGCAACATAACCTTTCATGTTCAGGGAGTGAAAGCAGTGACGTGCCGTCCCAGTAGTGCTCGATTCTGTGCCCTCCAAAGTAAGAGTAAAAAAAACAGCAAAAAGAAATAAGAGCTTCCAAAAGAGTGAAAACTGCTAGTTCCCGTCAAACAAGGAGAACACGATCACAGTTGGCAGGGGAAGGAAAAGACCAGGCACAACCTGTCTGTTACAGTGATTAACAGTCAACTCAGGTTTCCTTGAATATTAGTTGTAAAAAAAACAATATCGTGCGCGGGTGGAGATATAACAAATTGCACAATGAAGTTTCGTGTATTTATGGTGTTATGCAATTTTTAACATGACAACTCTCCAAATCGCGACGTTTAATGTCGCGCATGCAGAATCGGAAAAGGAAATTACATTTTTGAAACAGTTTGTGCATCAAACATCTTACAGTGCAAGAAACCATAGTTCCGATGTCGGAAGTAAATAATTATGAAGCAATACATAATTATCACTTGCAGACAAAAACCGGCATGTCAATGTTTGTAAGAGCGGACATAAGAGTATACAAATATTTTCATGCATGAATCGGGCAGACTAATATCGCTGCTGTTGCAACAGCAAATCATAATAATAGGTGTGTATTTACCTAGTGGGACTAGTAACAAGTGTTGTCGAGAAGCGTTTATAGAAAACGTGTTTGTAATGGAAATGAAAAAACATCACAAATATCCAGTTATTATTATGGGTGATTGGAACACAACTATACAGAGCAAAAACAGGTGTGAACATTAGTTTGGCATTACAAAAAATATATCAGGAATTTCAAATAATCGATAGTTGGAATATCTTTTCTCCAGAGAATCAGGGACGACCTGTTTTTACTCTCATGGATAGTCACAGCTGGACGTAATATATTTTTCTAATTATTTTCATAATAAAATCAAAACAATAGAAAAACAGATGATACCTTTTTCATGCCATGCGTTAGTACGGTCTAAAGTGCAAACAGACATAAAAACCCATTTTTCCCCCTGTTTTACGTGGAAACTAAATAATCAAATTTGCGAAATAAACGAATATAAAAATCTAATAATGGACTTATGGGTGCAACACAATAAAAGATATACAAAACAGAATAATATGCAAATATGGTGATGACATTTTAAGAAAGCAGTGAAATTTGAAACGTTTTTTTAATAGAGCTAAGTTTGAAACAACACAATTACAAAGTGACTATGCAAATTTACAATACTATAATCAATTAACCCAAAGTGACATTAAATGGTGCTATAAGGTGAAACAGTTAGAAAGTAAAATAAAATTGTCACACGAAATACATACAGGGTGTTCAAGTTTGATCTAAATTAAACCAATTAGATATTCATGAACCAGCAGTTTATCCTGCCATAATTAGTGAATACAAACGGGCAAAAACAAAAATCATTATTGTGTTCATAGATGCTAATGGTAAACAAGAAGGGGGGACATTTATGGTGTCATACAACATTATCAAAACTTCTATAAACAAAAAAAAAGATACAGAGTAGTGCATCATTATTTTCCCAAGTAGATTTAAAGTAACTTAATATAGACCGACAAAAGACTTTAAGTGATCCCATTACAGACCATGAAATTATTATAGCCATTAACAACATGATCAACAATGCTCCGGCAGGACCTGATAGTATAGGACTAAAATTTTATAAAACTTTTAGTCAACAAATAGTACCATTTTTGGTTAATCTGTGTAATTTGTATTTATGAAACAGAAAAATGGTTCTGGAACTCGCACAATCGTACGGAATTCTGATACCTAAAGTAGGACAGAAAAACTATAATAATCCAACCAGTTATAGAATGATATCATTGTTGAATACGGACTATAAATTCTTATTAATAATATTCACAGATCGATTAAAACCGTTGAAGCATTTATTTGTAGAGGAAAGTCAAGGAGGTATTACGAATACTAAACCATTGCCTGTACTTCTTGCGTCTCTTCGAGAAATCATACAGGCATACCAACACAATATTACCGGATTTTGCTATAGTGTGAACAAACTTTGCTGATGCTTTTTCTTCGTTGAACTTAACATATTTAATGGAAACTTTATGTTAATTTAATTTTCCTGAACAATTTATACAAATGATGACCAATATATATGAGGTCCTCTCAAATTCTTTGAAAATAAATCTAAGTCAGGAAATGGCACGGCATATTTCCATATTTAACTGAGAGGTACATTCAAATTATATATTTATTTCGGGCAGAAATGCCAATCCATACATGATCTGTTAAATAATTTTATCTATATTTACAAAATATTGGGCCAGGTTTTGCGCCAGCAATTCAACGACATTTTACTAATATTTGTTGTAATGAAATATGGCCATACTTACAGGAACTGAAAGATAATTATAAAGTGTTTGAAAGTGAATATCTTGTTTTACACCAAATTTTTCAGTCTATAATATATTGTATCAGTTAGGAATTACTGAATCACTAAACTGCAAACGATGTAAAAGTCCTGATACAATTTTACACAGAATTCACAACTGTGGACAAATTAATCGCATACGGATTCAATGCAAGAAAATTATATGGCGAATTACAAGAGCATCATCATCCAACTGTATGGATGCCAATCTTGTGTATTTTCCTGAATTTAGTGTGTATCCTAAAGCAAGAAAAAGAGTTATATTTTGGCTAATCGCAACTACAATTGAACTAATCTTAAGTTCGCCAGATACTAATAATGTTCACTATTATGTTGAATACATTATCAATATAATAACATTTCAATGAAGTGTAAAAAAGTATGCAATGGTAATTATAATGAAACCTTTTATATTTAGTATATACCTTTTCAAATATATTATAGGTGCACACAGGTGAGAGTTGGGAATCAAAAAATACTTTTGTCACAATAAAGCGGAGTAAAAGATAATAAATGGTTTAGACACACAGGAGACTTTACAAGAGTTTAGTTGTAATTTTTTGTTAAATAAATATATTTTTAACAAAATAGTGGCTACAGCATTGGTTTGATGTGGAAATAATCTTTGGTTCGACTCCTATCCAGAACAACGTTTTCATTTTTGTAAGAAGTACAATTTATTTTCCTTTCTTGTCCTGCCAAAGATACTTCAACCTTGATTTCTGTAAACTAGAGTGTTTAATGCAACATTGTTTAAACCTTTTGGCTTAAATTGCTAAACCTGCGTCAAGTCATCATTCCACTTGTCAAACTAAGCTTGATTAACTTTTGTGTCAGGTCGAAACTGTTATGTGGGTAGTGAAATGAAAGAAGGTACTGTGAATTTTAAGCTATTTGTTTGTTCACGAGAAGCATATTGAACCTCAGAGAATTTATTACGATAAAGTTAGTCATATTTCTATTCGTTGGAAATTAAATTTAGTTGGTAATTTTAATTTTTATTATAGCTTACCTTTGATGATGATGTATTGTCGATTGAATGCTGTAGGTTATATTTATTATCTTCTAACAGAGCGTGGTAACCGATTACCGTTGTAATGAAACTGTCAGGATCTTGTGAAAATTTACGTAGCGGAATGAATGCATTATTAAACTTGACAAATTATTTATTAGAAACACAATAAAAGAAGAATGGTTGAGTTTATTATGTGCTCTTAGAAGGATATAACTTGAAAGAGAAACTGTAATAGTGAAAAGAGAATTACTGACATTATTGAGGGTAGTGTGAAATGAAACGATGGACTGCATGAAAAGTTGGAAGGAGAAAAAAATATTTGGGTTCACATTTCATCCTTTCTCCTACCCTAATAAGGTCGAAGCCATTGATACCTAAAGGCCAGAATTCAATCCAATCAATTCAACATAGGTATCAACTGTGATGGTGACTAGTTTATTTTTTTACTTTGATCTGCTGTCAAACACAATGGTCTGAAAATGGTACTAGGATGCAAATTGAAAAATTGTACTGGTATTATGTACATCGATTCACTCTTTCCATAGTTACTAAAAAGATTGTTCATGAAGCAATTCCCTCTAGATTGCTTGTTTAATCCAACAAGCCGCATCAAATTAAAGGGGTAAATATTTAGTGAGTTGCCTCTTGAGGGTACCGACAGATTTTTAGTTCATTGAAATCCTCAAGCACGTTATTAAGACAACTTTCTTTGGGTACTAACACAGACGAATACCTTCACGATTGGAAGAACCACTCTGAATTCGTTGAACCTTTACGTGAGTGTTAATACTGGTACCTGGTGCAACATATTGGATCCCTTCCATAGCATGGAACGTATTTAAACTATGCAGCGGGCGGATATTTACAGCCGTGTTGTCAAACACATGCTGATGAAACCTTTCAGTATTAATATTTGATAGTACTGCACTCATGAGAGAGGTTTCATGGTATGATACTCAGACTCCAACAGACGGTAATAAATTGAATAGATATTTTGATTCATATAATCCTGAATACTATCCATAACCGTCCAGTAGCAGGATTAGTTTTACTGTCGTTATAATTTATCACTGATACATAATTTTATGAGCCCTGTCCGATAAGCAGAGTACATTTTTCCTTTCAGAAACATTCGAAATAATTATCCGATCCTTAAAATGTTATTAAAGATACTAGTTTGTCTGTATATGAAGGCGATTCTCTTGACTAGATACACGTTTTAAAATGTATTTTAATTCATTCAGAGAATACTGAATGAATTCGTCACTGTTTTATATGTACTCACATAACATACAAAATGAATTCCCCTGTTTCTATTTGGGTCGAGTCACGAATTCTTCAATTGGTTTAGTTTTAAAAGATATTTGGAGCCGTTTCCATGCCACTTCACTTCTGGTACCAAAATATAAAGTCATAATAAGAAGCCTAGCCCTAACCCTTTCTAACCACTGATCATTTCGTAAGTCAAATTTCTTGATGAAATATTCCCTCATTTCTAAATTCACAAACATTTGAAAACACTTCTTGTGCTCTGATGTAGTTTTAATAATGAATTGTTTTACACAAATGAAGCAATTTCCGTTAAATCGAACGTAGCTTCTGAGGTAATTACGGTTAAAAAGTTCAAGATTTTGAAAGATGAAAAGGGTTATAGATCGACATTCGTTTATAATCAACTTTGATACTAGTATGTCTTATATAGTTCTGCATGCACGCGCTGTAAACCCGAATAATACTTTCTCCTTCCAACTTTTCATGTACCCTATCGTTTCATTTCTCACTAATCTCAATAATGTCCGTAATTCTCTTTTCACTATTACACTGTTTCAAGTTATATCCTTCTAAGAGCATACAATAAATCAATATCAACCATTCTTCTTTTACTGTGTTTATAATAAATAAGTAATTTGTTAAGTTTAATGCATTCATTCCGCTACGTAAATTTTCACAAGATCCTGACAGTTTCTTTACAACGATAATCGATTACCACGCTCTGTTAGAAAATAATAAATATAACCCACAGCATTCAATTGACAATACAACATCATCGAAGGTAACTTATAATAAAAATTAAAATTACCAGTTAAATTTAATTTCTAATAGAAATATGACTAACCTTATCGTAGTAAATTCTATGAAGTTCTATCTTCTCTTGCTGAGCACAGAAAGTGGCTTACAACTGAGGTATTATCTTCCTTTTTCTTCTTTTTTTCACTACCCACATAGCACTTTTGGCGTGACTCGACTTTCTTGCAAGTTGGCATGCTATCTGGGTACGTGATATGTCAAAATATGTTACGAATTCATCACCGATTTTACTTGCCAGTACACAGCGAAAATAAATTGTTATATTGTAATTGTTGACAGCTCACAACTGCCTAATGTGGAAAGAGTGATAGGGCGAAGGCAAAGCACTGTTCGCGCGCTGTTACGCGTCATTACTACCTCTCTACCTAACAGTAATTGTTCAACCATATTGATATATACATCATTTTAAAGCTTATGAAACAGGCAACAAAGTTTACTTCAAATATTTTTTATATTCTGAGTTTAAAACAAGTTACATCGTAAAAAGTGTAAATACTGAAAGCAAAATATCATTATTTCGCGCTTTTGATCTACATGTCGGCAAAACTATTAGAGATAGCGCACCACACGCGATAAACGTTTCGTAGCCCGTCATCTAGGAATTATAACAAAGAAAGAATCATGTCGTTATGTCTATTGGTTATGGAGATATAATACAATTTCTGAAAGTCTGTTAATTTGTAGTTCGGGGGGAAGCACAGGGGGACGGGCGGGGACTTTTGGGAAAATGCACGTCTAGTAATGATCTAACAACTGGCCAAAATTCAGCTTTCTCCTAATTATTTCCGACATCAAACCTTTATTTCCTGGGCTAATATTCCTGAATTGTTTCTTCTACGTACTGAGAAAAGTATAGGATTTGACATTGTTTTAGCTGTTAAAAATAGAAACGCATAGTAAATTCATTTATTACTTGTCGCATTTTACCAAACATAACACATTTAAACACAAAAATATAGAGTTCTCGTTGTGCGTACCTACATACAGTCAGTGACTCAAAATATTAGGCTGAATGCATCTGTAACATTTAATGTACACATATAAAAGTAAAAAAAATTTTTTTCAAAGACAGAAAATGAAAAACATATTCTTTATTGTTAAAATATGATAAACATATTTGTAGTGATGAACTAATCTAATGCTAAAAATATTAGTTTTCCATGTCTCCATGGAAACAGTGGAAAAATACTTGTCTCCATGGAAGGAAACAGTTTAAAAGGCTGATGAAATTAATAATGGGAAGAACACTTCTGTACAGAACAGGATGAGATTACTTCAAAATATTGAAACAGAGAAATCTGTAAACAAAAATTAAAACACACTTTAAAAACACATCGATGGACTTTAAAGAAGCTTTCACAATTTTACAACGTTAAGGAGACGCTGTAAATGTTGATAGAATGGATTCTGCTATGCTACGACATTATCAAGAGCTGTCTAATGAAAAATTGCGCCGCCAGATGACACCACAAGTACTATCTGCGTGTTCGTTTTAACTCAACATCCCACCTGTACCCTACTTATATGAACTATACAAGTGACAGCCCTCTGATGCAAACCTGTAGGATTGGTCACATATCTAAGTTCAGAAGGTGTAAAGTTTTTTTTTCACTGATGGTTTTGGGGTACAAATATTATGTGAACATTCTGAAGTTTCATATCTTCACGAATATGGAAGATTGCATTCCATATGTAAGGTCAGTTTGAAAATTAACTGACCATTATTTCTGCGGGAAGTAAGTAATAGACTTGGATCGCAACAAAACACACATATATAGGGATAACCGTTATTCGGATGTATGTTAGCTCTCATGATCGTAGCTTGATTCAACATCCGTTAGGCGGCTAGAGTGTAGTGGCGTGTGGTTCTAATTCGTCACATTGGAGAAAATAACAGAATGCATGGAAAAAATATAGTCCATCAAGTTTTGCTAGAAACTGGGAGTTAGTCAAGCAGAAACAATAAGCCAGATTCAACAAGCATTTTCTGACGATGCCATGGGTATAACACAGATAAAGCAGTGATGCAAATGGTCCATAGTTCTCCGCTCGTTAAGGGAGAGTGACATAACATGCCGAAAAGGCAATGAACAAGGTGTAATGCAGAGGTCGCAAGGAACGGCATTCCTCTTGTTCGCCAATCTCCACACTCCCCGGACATCTGCTTATTCTCTAAAGTAAAATTATCACTTAAAAGAACCCGCTTTGACATCGGAGAGGACTTCGTACACAATGGAAAGGCAGCGTGGACAAGAGTTTCACAAAACCGTTCCAGGCACGCTTCTTACCATAGCAAGAACGTTGTCTTAAATGAGTTAAATTGAAGGGTCGTATTTTGAAAGTCATTATGAATTGACCTGGCCTATGGCCGGATACTTTTCAGACAGACCTTGTAGTACCCAAAAATATAAACCCATAAACTATGCCTGTAATTGCTTCAAAATGCACCACTCATGAGAATGCTTTTTACAAAACATTGCTTTCCAAAAATAAATGATTAAGATAGGTTTAATGCCGTTGTTTGAATAAGTGTTAAACAACTTGAACATTTTTATGTCAAATTGTTGTTTTTTTTCGCAAAATGTATTAATCCTTACAACTGTTTCCTGACTAAAGACATGGTTATACATATTACCGCATTACTTGTATAACATAAAAGGTGTACGTTTTGTACAAAACAAAACTTACTAATATTTTTAATTGTTTTGTTTTCCATATTCAACAATGGGAGGATTTCGGATGTGTGAGACATCTTCCCATGTTCATTGAGATGTCCAGAAACAGTCTGCTACTTGCTTTTTAACATTAAGCTCTGCATAACCGTCAACTACAAGGAATGACTCATAATGCTGTCTGCAATAAGAGTCATCATTACACCGTGGAGAAACTTGAATAGCAAGAGAACCGTATCTGCAGTTGTGTAGAAAGCGTTCATCTAGGAAATTTTAACATATTGGTTACAATAAGAAAGCAACAAAGACGAATTGTAGTACACTGTCCGTGGTCTTAGCACCACCACTGAACACTGTTTGAAGATAATCTGTAAATGATAGTAATTGTTCTCTGTAACCGCCTCTGTAAACATTGAATTTAATTTCACAAATTGTAAATAGAATTTTTATTTCTAATACAAATAGCACATTCTAGTGTAGAAGTTGTCGATTGCATTCTAATAGTTCTAAGAGTGCATTGTGAAAACGAACCCTAACGTCGGTTTCCAGGTACTTCCTTGAAATTATGTTTCATCCACGATGTAATTGATATTAGAATATATAAAATGCCAACTCCAGAAGCCAAGGGATACAAGCGCAGTATAGTTGATTTCGGCTAATTGAGTTAAACGTGGAACATTAACAGAATTGAACGAAAAGAGTTTTTAACATTGTTGGTGGCTCTGAAGTTTAACTTGTACTCTTTCCTGATTGCCTGATCGGAAATATTTGTGAATTACAAAGCAATATTGTATTAATAGATACTTTATTAATAACATTGGGCACTGATACCCATTGACATCTAAACCAATGCGTGGAAGGTTGAAACGTAGTGGGTACAACTGATTAAAAACATTATTTAAGATATGATTGGTGTGTCTTTCTTTCTTCTTCCGGTTGGTCGATGTTTGCACATATGGTACGTTAAAATACAACTCTTCCTGTACTTGAAGGCCCATTCTTCACATTACCTTTGTTTTATTATTGTTTTTGTTGCACATACTTTATATTGCATTTATTTTATTCAAGAAACTAAATCGCCAAACTGGCCTTGTATATATAAATTCACAATTTAATATTCGTGTTCTATTCGGATTTTATTTTTAACTTTTTTACGCTTGATTAATAGTAAATACCAAATGGGCAGTAGGTGTCAGCTAATCTTCTTATAGCAAAAATCAAATTCGTGATCATCAGTGTCATTATCTTCAGACATTCTTTATTCGTGTCTTTGAACAACATTATTCTCTGATTCTTTTCATATACTTGAAATAGTTACGTAAAGTTCTGTTTTAATTCGTAAATGAAACCCTACAACGATTGCTAAGGATGTATCATAAACCTGGCCTTTAAAGCTTGTAAAGTACAATTGCCAAGAATTCATTTTATGCTTAGGAATGCATACTGAAATGTAAACGTTGTTTCCTAACAATCGGGTATCTAGACACGGTATAAGTATATATTCTGAAAGTACACCACCAAAATTTTATTTATTTATTTTATTTATTTATTTAGTGACAACACAACTGGCAATGGCCTAATTATAGTGTTGAGCTTTACAAAGTAGTTGTACAGAGTTTATTGACAATTGCATCTCTAAATTCTTTAGGTGACATATAGCATACGTCCAGATCATTGTGAACTGTACAGAGTTGGTTATATATAGTACAAATTCTCCAGATTGGTGACCTCATCAAGATATTGGTTCTTGCCTTTTTACAGTGAAAGAAACCAGTATTATTAACGCGAGTTTTAGATGATGGGACACGAAACTGTAATGTCGAAACTAAATCCATACAATCTAACTTATTTTGAACCAATTTTTGAAGAAATAACTGATCAGCAATGTTGCGCCTTTGTGCTAAGCTCTGAATATTAAAATTCTTAATGACTGCATTGTAACTATCATAAGCAGGATAGATTCGAGTTTCTTTAAAAGTCAGGAATTTAAGAAATTTTGATTGGATTTTCTCTAATTGTTGACAGTGTTTCAATTGATATGGATTCCAAATAGAAGAAGCATATTCTACCTTGGAGCGAACATAAGCATAGTAAATTTTTTCCAATGTTGATATGTTGTTGAATTCTCTTCCCGTCCTAATTACGAATCCTAGTAACTTCAAGGCTTCATTTGTTATATTTGTAACATGTATGTTAAAAGTCAATTTCGAGTCAAAACTGACGCCAAGATCCTTAACTACAGTAGGTCTGTTTAGTACAATTTTATTAATGGAATAATCAAATTGATGAGTGTTTTTATTTCTATTAAATGATAATACTTCACATTTACTTATGTTGACTCCAAGTTGATTAATAGCACACCAGTTTGCAATATTATCTAAGCTTTGTTGAAGTCTTATGCAGTCTCCGATAGAGTCGACTTTTGTAAAATAGTATAAATGTGGAATCCTAGCGGCCGACGGTAAAGGATGCACTATGCGGAAATGGGAAGCTTTATTTTCCTTTGAGTTTTCTTCGTTTTTATGTCTATCTGTATTTGTACTATTCGCGCCACTTGTTTTCAGGAATGAGTAGCTGTTTGTACCCTATGTAGGGTGTAAAGACATGAAGCTAAGATGATGTCGCGATTGTTCGCCTGTGTACGAATTCGTGACTCGAGCTTTACTGCGTTTGTAATCGAGGTGGGTAAACGGCATCTTTTTTGTTCTGTCTGTATACGATTTCTATAATGTTAAGTTGAATTGTGATAAGATGTCGAAAAACTAGGACTAGGGCAAGACTAGGTTCCGTACAAGGGTATAAAGTTATTAGGGTTTAAAGGTAACAGTATAGTCTCTAGAATAACATATATTTGACACATACAAGCAATTTCTATTGATTGAATCCTTTTGAAACAATCATACGTAATTTACCACACACCCATAAACAAAATATAGCCTATATATTAAAAAGCAGATTACAAAAACGGTTTTAACTTGAAACAGGGTATTTAACTTGAAACTAGGAAATCGGTTCACATGTTAAACACTGACAATGCTTTTGGATTAACAGTCAATTGGTAAATCCAAAAGGATAGCATGAGTCATACAAACGCTCTGCTCGCAGTTTGCACACTCAACAAAATCTATAATTGTCACACTTGAAGCACTTGTCGTCGACGATTGAGTCAAACCCAAAGTCATGTGTACAAATCTACGTTCCAGGCTCATCATCCAACTTTATAAAAAGCAAATCTAATCATATTGCTGAAACGTGGTACGGAGAACTGGAACAAGGTGAATGATTGAACCTTCAAAAATTTGTCGCGATACCAGATTTGGTCCGGCTTTTCAGAAATCACTGTTAGTAATGCACCTGAACGACTTATATTGGCGATAGAAGTGAAGGTCCAAAGGCTGAATAAGACCAGTACATTCGCCGGGAATGAAACACTCTATAAGGTTAACGGAGTCAGGGACAGTTTGACTGAACAGTTTGCTGACTCTGAGTCCAGAAGAAGAAGATCTTTCGAACGATCAGTAGGGATACCCGGCCAAAGTCACTCCTGATAAAAGCGTGACCATTCGCCTTTGCTCATATTTGCTATCTTCCTTGTGAACTCTTTGATGTTAGCAGGATCGTCAGGTTTTGATATTAGGAAGACTGCTGATGCTTCGGATACCAGAACATACATGATCTCTATGAAGTTTGTTTTCATTTAACCTCCTACACCCGTTGCAATAATAACAAGGGATATAAGTGCGCCTGTACTTCTTTACCACAGAAAGAATTCACCAGTTTCACCTATTATAGTCTAAATCAATGCAGATCGAAGCCCAGTTCTCTGGAATTGAATGATCGCTCTCTTTCTTTTATGTGTAGGGATCACAGATTCCTATAATTAGGATGATATGTGGCACGTTTAGTGGAACCCACTTGTGTAGTTTCATCTGCGTTTCATGAGTATTTCCTAACTCTAAGTAGCTTTAGCTGTTATGATTTGCAAATGCTTAAGTCTGCAAATGTTTAAGTGCTTGGAAAGAGAATATTCTTAGATTCCATAGTTTAGCATTTTGTACTTCGTAAGTCAATTATTATATCGATATTAATAAACAAAAGTTTTCTTTGGTATATTTGTTCTTTCGTTTTCTTATCAACATATATGTCTGAAGATTATACCCTTTGAAATGGCCTAAGGACTGTGTTTGCTGTCAGTGAATTTCTATATATTGTTTATTTTTATTTTTTAGAAATATCATAGAATGAGAATTTTGACCCCCTATGTTTGTATTATCATGTTAGGGTAACTTTCCTTGTATTTAGTTTCTAGTACTCATTTTTCAACTAAGAGATTTGGGTACTAAGCTGGTTTTAAGTGGAAAGAAACTGTTCTACTTCAGCAAATATGTGCCAGTATGTGTGATTCCAAGGTTTTGAACATCAAAGTACAGCATTTATGACGTTGCTTTGTTAATATTTCCCTCGA
>JAGDQP010039804.1:0-17555 GCA_022664845.1 Lepisma saccharinum | reverse complement strand
CACGTAAACTGTGTAAAGTGGATCTATAAGAAAGCATAGTGCACAATAAGATGACTGAGTTACAACTAATACAAGATATCCGTACATATCTACTACAAGATACAGTGAAATAATTATTTTATTCCCTCGTTTTTAAGGAGTAATCTACACTAAATTGAATGATCTACACTGGAACAATCGTAGTTCACAATTAGCTACTCCAACGGGTCAACTACTGGTGCAACTACACCTTCAGTAATATATTTGTCTATTGTCTTGTCAAATGAAACAAATTCGAGTTGCTTTCTCTTTGTTTGATTCTGTACTGTCTTAGGCTTTGTTTCGTAGAAACCTATTTTTCTATTATAGAAATGTCAGTTCTTGTTTACACTTGAAATTTTCGTTATTTGGCCAACCATTGGTACGGTCACCCTACTTAAATAGAATGATACTTTGAACAATTGTTTTGCGACACCAACATGAAATACTTAAAACTAATTGTTTACATTTACATTTTTTTCTATTGTCAAGGATGTTCTGGTCATTACGTTTCAATACAATTGTGTTTCTAAAACATTGCTAGACAATAACAAATACTAAACAATAAGATACAGTTTAATGCTGTAGGAGCAATTTGCATTTGTGTGCAACACAAAATTCTTTATAAATGGTGTGATATGTATATGTGGAAATATATGGGTTTAAAATGCGTAATTAACAGTCAACAATTGATTAAGTGAAAAGTACGTACAATTACTAAATTTTTGCAAAATACGGCACGGACACGGACAGAACCTTTAAAATACAGACTGTCCGTACAAAATACGAAGGAATGGTAACTTTAATATACGAAGATAAGTTTTCAATAAATAAACCACTGTGAAAGATAGATAAAAAATGTAATATCTGTTTTGATAAGTTATAACACTATTGCAAAATTATTGTAAGGATTTCCAAAATAATACTTCTATCTAACATTATATAAAATAGTTTTAGTTATTCTTACAATATCAATACAAATAGCGAGCCCCATTTTGTAAAATTGCCTACGTTTTAAGATTTCAAGATAGTTCTGCTCAGCCAGTTCCACAAGGTCAAATAAACTACCACTATATTACACATAACTGTTAAATAAGGTGAGGTACTTTTATTTTGCAGTCTAGATTTAACAAATCCACAAACAAACAACACACTTCATGCTAAACCCCAGTAGCTCACATACTTGTTTTCAACGTTGATTTTAGGTTCATTTCGTTGATTAACCGTTATCGGTAGAAAAAAATTACCTTTATTTTAAAACCATATTTCAACAAAGGCGTTATTGAGTTGATAAGACGTTAATACAGCGTGTGCTCAATATTTTATTCTCAACTATGATATATCTATAGATTTTGTTTAATGTGTTTCTTACTGTTATGTCAAAAAAGTTACAATTAAAAAGTAATTGAATGACACAAAATATTTTTTCTATTCTCGTGTGCACGTTGAAAACATATTGAACTTTAAACTATATTTCAGCGAAGACAGAATTTCGTTGAAAGGGCGGTAATGTGAAGTGTTTTCAACTTCCTTTTATACTGTGTTATACATTTCGTTTCACACGTGTATTTCTAATTTAATTGCTTAAACATTATAATTAAAAGCAAACACAAAGAAATTAACTACATTTTTCATAGTCTCATTTGAACGTTGAAAACTGATTTAATTTTAAACTATATTTAAACAAAGATTGAATTTCGTTGATAGGTCGTTAATGTGGCGTACTTTCAACTATCATTCATACTATTTCGTTTCTCGTTTGCATGTTGAAAACAAATTTAATTTTAAACTATATTTCAACGAACATTTAATTTCGTTAATTGGGCGATTAATGTGAAGTGTTTTCAACTATGACATCGATTTCGCTTTATATGCGTTTTTCTGAGATGACATACTACACTTATTGAGAAATACAAATTTAATAGGGTAGCGATAGTCGAAGTGTTAAAGAAGAAAAATGCGCATAACAAGAAAGAAGGAAAGTATTCGTTATTCTTATTCTTACATGATGGTGAAACAACGCGTAGCAACTTCATTCTAAACTGCGTGTTATTAGATACAGTAAAAGAGTAATAGACTCTCAAGGTGGATCCATGGATAAGTGGTCAACGTGTCAAGCTACCAACGAGGAATGCAGAATGTTTCTGCTTCTAATCCCACAGCAGCCACTGGGAATATTTACTGTTGGAAAATTGATACTGTATATCATGATGAAAGCAACGGACAAATGCAACTAAAGTGTGTATACCAATAGACAGCAACAATGTTCTGTTTTGGCCAACCGAACCAATTTCTTCATCAACCGCTTCTTGATTTCAACTAATTTCTTTCCAACCATTATTCAACGTCGAATAAACTGTTGAATAGGCGGTCATTTCGGTACATTCACAATGTTAAAATAACGTTTCGGTACTAACGTTTACTCCACGTATTTTCAACATGTGTGTGCTACTGGGGAAAATAAATCGAAGTTTAGATTTTTTAACAAACTCCTCTCAGTGGCATGATATTCATGAAATTATCACTCCGATTAACAAATCGGTCTCTTTGGTGCATCCAGTAAGTAAAACAACTCTCACCTGATTGATGACAGCATCAAACTGAACCGGGGGACACGTTCGTTTTGTTAAACTTTTCACTACTGGTCGAAGAAGCAAGGAAAATATTCCCTGGTAACAGAGCAATGGAAACACTTGATTATTTTTGCGAAATAGTAAGGAAAAATAAAATAAACTGCAATCAAACCTCTTAAGTTTCTATTTTATTGAACTTTTTAAAGATTTCTCATTGCTGTGTGCCACGTTTTAGTTAACAAAGTACGCTTTTCTTCTTGGCATCAATTTAATAAGCGGGAAAGTACTATGAAATTCACTCAGTAGTTTAAATAACTCTGAAGCAAGATACAGATGGAAACTAAGGGTTAATACCGACAACTGTTACCATTAAGCAGCAAACCGCTTTGTCTCTGTTTCAATGAAACGGACGGTCCGTTCAATTAGAAGGCAGTTGTATCGTAAACCTAATTAGATCCATGCTTTATATATTCTTTTTTCTAATTTTTTTGGGGGGTTCTGTACTTATAAACTAAAGATAATAAAATTGTGTGAGAAGAATAGAAACGATAATTGTTGACTCTCTTTCTTCTTTGCTGAAAACCGGGACATTTATGCATCCCGAAAATTATTTTCGGCATACCGGGACGCAGATCTCAATTCCGGTATGGTCCCGGATATTCCTGAAAGAGTAGCACACCTACGTTTAGAGTATTGAATCGAATTGAATTGAAATGGTCTTTATTGAAGCGGGCGAGGTTCAGCCTATGGCTGCTCCACCACCTAACCCTTGTCAAAATAAGAGTATGGTTACAATATTACAATAAGAAAAAAAAGAAAGAATAGTGCACATTAGCCACTAGTAAGGGCAATACAACAATAATAGAATTACATGAAATATACAATGTTGGTAATATAAGCGAAATACAATACAAAAAAAGAATGATAAAAGAATAATGCACAATAATGATAATAATAATAATAAACAATCCTATATACTAAATGCACTCACACACACACACACACACAGATACAGACACCAAACACACACATTTTCTTATTGGTGTCAACAGTTACATATCTACGAGGAGAAAAAAAAAGACGTTACAAATATATAATGATTCTAATTACACAATACCAATGAGTGAAATTGTCCGGTTGGGTCATAAGAGTTTGAGCTTAGTATCTTAGGTAAAAGTTGAATTGTAAACGTTTTTTATATTTTATGTTTTAGTAATTACAATAATTTGTATATATTTCTTTACAGACAAATTCTAAATATTTTCTCTTAATATAACGTATCAATTATGGAATAAATCTAGTTTAAGAAAAGTTGATTAAGGAATCCGTCTATCAGTGAGAAGTCCTTGGTTATATTCATGCTCTCGCCAACTTGCTTAAATCTTTTGTGCCTAGCGAGCTACTTATGAATACACTCTTACGTTGAAAGCCATTTCCTTACGTCCTTCCATAACTTGCACAAAAATTGTGAAAACTTTACACATTTCAAGTGTGCACAAATGTACTAAAATGTAAAAGAAGTGTAATTTCTTGATTCTCAACAATTGCGGGTACATTTTCCCTCCTATTTTTCAAAGGCAGTGACGAGCACAGGGATTAATATTTTACCATCGTTTTTGTTTATATTAATCTGTTTCCCTCCCAAGAACTGGCCCCTCTAAAACCAACCGAGTACGCCAGTGTCTCTAAAAAAAATTGTGGGTACAAAATCAGAATTTTTTACCCACAATTCAAAGGTATATTTTTTGCAGTGTACGAAGATGCTCAGTCGCATGTGGCTTCAAAATATTAGGCTAATGCAGGTATTCACGTAGGAAGTGACTTATTAAATTCTAAGGACCCCCTATCAACCAATATTAGAAACTAAAACAGATTAGTTCTTCAGTGACTCTTGCAAAAAACAAGAGCCTTTAATATTGCTCCCCAGAGAGAGGTCCTTCAGCATTTGGCGCTCCGTCATGAGGCTTGAATCCGCAGAGGAACTATAAGACACCAGATCACGAGGATTTCGTGCTTTTAGCAGTAAATCATACATACGAAAGTTTGGCAAAGGAACAAACAACTGCAGTGTTCTTATATTGCTGTATCTACTATATAAAACTTCCACGTTTTGACGTTTATAAGAAAACCCTAGGTAGTTTCCCCTTTAGGGAAAGAATGTGTATACCGATCTTGTTAATGTAAGCAATTTTATCCTAGTCATTTTTTTTTCGGATTCCAACGAGTGCAAAAGGAGGCTGTCATAAAGAAAGCATAGTAGACTGTCAAGCATCAAAATTTACCTCTCGGGAGGATTTTTCTTTCCCTTACATGGATGTAGAGCTTGCTAGCTGTCAGCGACTGTCACCAGAGAGATTCGCGTTACATCTAAAGTACTCTAACATGGCAACAAGCACTATGAACATGCATTTAAGAAAAGGAAAATAGATAACAAAGTGAAATGTGTCAGAAAAATGCAGAGTAATCTTGTTTTCTTAAGAAAAAGAACAAGAAGACACGACAGGCTATGAAAGGGAAGATTTCAACAGAAAATAAAGTATGTGAGAAGGCACAACCATCCTTTTACTGAATTTGAAAGAAGGGATAACATCCTATCATACATTCCTATCACATACAAATGAAAAAGAAGATAGAATATTAAAGAAATTATACATTGAAGATATGGTATAATCGAAATAGAAAGAGAACCAGCAAGAATACTGCTGTAACTCCTAAATAGAGACTATTTCATGAAGAACGCAATGCTAAAGATAACGGGGTAGAACTTCTGCAAGGAGAAATGTTCTACCGCAACATTGGTAATTTGGTAACACTGTACTCAGGTCAACAGCTTTCAGCGGTTAAAAGGATCATGTCATCAGCCAGTGTCATTCAAGCATCCGTCCCAATGTGTTGTGTCAGCAATGTTTAGATGACCAGAATTTCATCCTCCTGCTTTCCTCCGATTCTAAAAGTATGGTTCCTATACAAAAAATTATAATACACTTAAGCAATTGAGCTTAACACTCAAAGGGCGATTTTAAACATGAGTGAACAGTAGTACTATTGTTGGCTGCAAATGTCATCTAGACATTACGAACCTGTAGCCAGATTACAGGAGATTCTATTGTATATATCCTACGTGTCTGTCGATGTGTTCCACGCCTACTCACACACACAGACAAAAGGCAAATCGTGTTGTAGCGTGCTAGGAAATGCAATTAATTGTTCACAATGAATGAAATTATTTTTTGTATATTATTGTCACAGAAGACACGTATTGGATTTTTCACTTTGACACAACCCAGAACGAAAAAAAATCCACGTGGAAAACATCTCCGTTCAAAACTCCCCAAAATAGCAAAGACTCAGAAACGTGCAGGTAACGTAATAATGATGCCCTTTTTCGATCATGACCATTCCACGTACAGTACATTTAATATTTTGACAATTAAAATCCAGATACATAACTGAAGCTTATAGTTCGATTATTATTGTTAATCTTCGTGTAGAATTTTATTACAACTGTTTTGCTAAATTCTTCCTAGTAAAAAAAGTAAGATTTTGGAATTTGTTCGGAGTTCCTTAACTGCGTCCAATTATAGTAAAAAAAAAGTGTATAAGACATTACGAGTACAAAAGAGCAACGACCGAGAGCCATTTTAAAAAAAAGCTATTTTATTTGTTTTTATTAAGAATTGTGTGCATAATACTTACTTACGTTTTCAACTTTTATTTCAAGCTCTCACTTCTCGTGAAACATTCTACAAACGTTGGCGGACCTAAATGTGATATTATTTATAATGAAAATGTTTTCCAATAATGAAAGAGCACAATATTACGCTTGAAGGGGACATCAAACACACATATAAAGTTTCATTCTTGTTAAACATTCCACGAATATCCTAGAATTATTCCGAACTTTATAACTGAAACGTTCGCTTACTATTTTCCTACAAGTGTTCCTAATTAGGTTACTAAGCCCTGATGTAGGCTACACGCATTGAGATTCTAAATACTGTAGGATATTCCTGTAATATAAGTTTGACCATACTTTCGGGAAAAGGAACAGGAAAAGTTGCAGCCAGGGGTTTTGTTTAGACATTCACTTCGTGAAACTGAATGAAAAACTTCAGTGAGGGCTATCAAAGTAGCAAGTCTCGAACAAGCTTAAATTCATACTACGGTTAAGGGATGTTTAAAAGTCCAAATGCTTATCCAGAATTATAAACTCTTATGATTCTAGAATGCTTCCAAATTCCGACATTTCGATTGGATTTAATCCAGAGCTGGAAATGCAGTTGGCCTCTGCGGTCTATTTTCATTTTTGAAAGTTGAATTGAACTTAGAGGAATAAACACTCGTCAATAATTATGCAAACATAACAAATTGAATTTAATACATTCAGGTGGTAGCATGATAAATTTATCTACCCTCTCGCAACAATTAAATAAAACTACATAATCGATTATTGTTCATTGTCTATTAAGCTGTCAGAGCATTAAGAGAAATATGGGAAAGGTGAATCAGAGATAGAAATTTATTAGATGACCCTACCTCAAATGAGTTTTCGTTGCGTGAAAATCAAAATCATAAATCGTGAACAGATCTCGGTGACATAATCATTAGTTTCCGCACAGCTTCTAGAACCTTGGTTGACGTACAGTGAGTGAGAACGAGACTCCAATTTACACAGGTTTCCTGCTCAATTCCCTTCCTACTGTTGTGTCGACGTGTTACAGATTGATGACTGTTTCAGGATCACTTATAAATCCCACTTGATTTATTGTCAAGTGTTGTCTGTTGGTGTTATAGTATTTTGTGTGAAGGTAGGTCGGTTGTTATTTTCATCTACAGCTGTTTGAAAATCAACTGTCGTAGAAACTATCTTCCGAAGTCGTAAAGGATTACTTTTACTACTCCTGTGATTCTTCCTGTAATTTGTGACAGTCGTTTTCTTTCCCTGTAAAGAGATGTCAATTAATTTCACGATGCAATGGACAAGTTAATACCATCAAGAACTTTGAAGTCAAGAGAAAAACTAATGGCTTCCTATTTTTCCTTCAAAGACAATAAATACAAACATATGTCTATGTGGTTAATATTACTAGTTTCTCCTTCGATTTTTAGAAAAAGAGAATATTGATTTTCAACAAAGCTATTTTATTCCTAGTCCGTTTTCTTTCGGTCCAAACTATTTTAACGTACTATTTTGCCCGCCTTCCCATCTGTCTTTAGCGCAGACGTGGCGAAAGCAGATAGGAACTGCCCCAGCTATCAATATTAATAACGGTCGTTATAAATAACGGACGATTGCGATATCGGTCTAGGACGTTCTACGAGATCGATCAATAACGAATAGCAAACATTTTGGCCAATATTGTCCGATTATCGGAGATAGATGTCGATCGGTATGTAAAATCGATATTAATCGCTATCGCAGAGTATCTTCTTCCGATATTAATCGATAACGGACTAATTTTGAAGAACGTTATCAATTGATAAGGAATTTCACCAGTTCTCAATATTTATGGATATCGGAGAACGATGTTGATCGATGTCATTATCCGATATGATGAATATCGAATGGCATACTTTCGCAAATATTGGCTGGTAATCGTAGATCGGTGTCGATAAGTACAGCGCAGTGAGATTTTCAGTGATATTCCTCTAAACTTCGTACTTTAGGCTGCCAAACTCTCCACCACCATGTTTTCTGATTGAAATACTGTACAACGTGTTTCTTTAAGTTTCAGGAATAGCATTCAATGTCGATATCGGCGTTATTATCCCAGTATTGGCCCGATACCAACCCGATATCCTTATGTTGCTAGGGTGACTTCAGAATTCAGTCTAGTGATCTCGATTTATCAGTCAGTTTCCAATTTGGTGAGGTTACTTGGTATTTTTTTTTAACAAAATGCACTCAGTCCGTGGCGCACTTAAGCGCATAACCGATGCGGGTAGAGAGAAATTTATATCAGATTTCAATTTAGGAGACGCGTCGTACTTATTTTCCATCTGGTAACCTGTCTGTACCGTACTTTCAAACTATAGGCACTAATGTGGTTGGCAATATACTACTCGGATTTTCGTTATGTTTTCTCTCGGATATTCACTATTTCATTTACCATTTCTTCGGCTACCCATACCAATGCACAAATAGCGCCATAACATTTATTTCTACTATACACATTTTAGTATGTCATTGCGGCTGCCCTAAGTTTATATGGTAATTTTTCCCTACGTGTCCTTTCAAGAATGTCTCCAAGAAGAACTGCATGTTGATTGTAGCCTCTTAGATCATTTTATTGCTTGTGTTGGCCCATACGAAAAGTGTATGCCATTTTATTTTTTGAATTAACTGTATGGAAATTTTCAGAATTACGTAAATGAAGTTGTGTCTAGTGCTACGGTAAATAAAAAAATATCTCTAACACCTTCCCCTCTACAGGCTTACAAGAGAGTCTAAAGCTACAGAGACTATCAAAATATTTTGTGCTTTTGTGGAAATGTTTTACACTCATAAAAGTATGGAAAATGTGTAAGCAAAATGGAGGAAAACAAATTCCTCTGCCCCTACATTTAGTTTCTGACACTTCCTTGCAATTCGACAAAGCAGAACAGAAAACTAGTTAAGATACACAGCATAGTCAAAAATTAAATTCGGAAAATAACATTGGGTTTGTTAACAAAGTTACCGTTATATTTATAAAACACAAAACCCACTCAAATATTTTTTCACTCTGTAGTAGTTTTACAAAGGAACAATATTCAAAGTCAGAAAGTATACAGAAAATGGTCAAACTTTGATTTTTGAAATTCCATATTATCTAAAAATCAGTTTCAAATAAATAATTGGATGCAAAATCTATTCTTAATTTTCGATTCAATCGTTACTGATGAAATAAAATTCAAAGTATTTATAAAGAAAACTACCCTGCATCTAAATATCCTCTTTGGATCATCGATGTTAAGAGGGCTCCTCGCTCCAACCCTCCCATTTTTAACGTTTTTATAAAACATTAAAAAAACTAAGAGTATTATCAAAAATGTAAATTCATAGCGCACTAGAACTTGCGAATTACTATGAAATGCAATGGACAGCGATCTCAAGATCGTGTCCATTGACGAGTGATACGTTTTCAAAGATTATGACGTCATTATTTAATTGAAGTCTGAGCACTCATCAATTAACCACTGTGACAATCTACGTTGCTGTCAGTTTTAGTCTACATCTCGACTCCAATTGTGGTCTACTTCATAAGCTACTAATAGACTTGTAACCTTCTAGACTTTGATAGTTATTCAGAAGTATTACAAACAGGATACTGTATTATTTTTCCTCTCATGGTCTACATCATATACCAGTCATGATAATAATTTAATGTAACTTACGGCAATTGCGTAATTAATCCTCCACTTGAAAAGTACCTGAGCGGCTAATATCTAAGCAAACCATATACGTGGTACCGTCAATATATTCGTGTACTGGCCACAGTGTGTCGCCACTGTACAGTATTCCCCGGATTGCTTAGTAAATTCCTTCAGCATTGCGAAATTATTGAATATTTTAGTCCTAGAAGAAATTTTTTATGGGACTTTTATAATAATCTGTGTATACTCTGGATCTTTCTTGTTGATAATTTTGTAAATCCTTTGTTTCTGGTATAGAAATGAAACGATTTTACTACGAATTCACCATATCAAAGCTTTACCTCGAAGGGTGTATTTAACTGTGATGTCACTATATTAAGCTTCGTTAGGTTGAGATGTATTAATTCAGGTTAGCTTACATTTAGGTGATAGGTAGGACAATAAGGAATGTTAACTTTGCCGCATACACACAGGGAAAGAGTTTTATGTTTTTATGTTCTGTGCACTGTACAAATAAGGAGAATGTTATGTGGATCATTACAGTTTTGTTCAATGAATAAGACTGACTACCATAAGTATAGTCACGGTTAACGTTTAAGCTTAGAAACACAAAGAACATGAAGTCAATTCAGCTGAACTTTATTAAGAATTTCCCGAGATAGTTCGATGACAATAAGTTAGATTACATTAGAACAGTTTTAGTTTCATTCACACCCCAAATTGATAGGTGTTTAGTAAAATTTGTGGTACGCCTGATTTTCCTACCAGTAGTAGAGTTTTGTTAATACTGATTATGACATAAAACCACTCGTCAAAGTCATTTCCGCTTCCTATTATAAACTATTAATACTTTCTTTTTAACTTTCAGTTCGAACAAGTCGATACGATAATTACTTATCAGAATGATCAAGATTAATAAATGAAAATAGACCTTATTTCCTACATTTTTTTTTACGAAACTAAACTATTACAAATTATACTAAAAGGTGTTAACTAATATTATATATACATCACTGTACCTAGCAAACATTTTGTGTCACTGACATAATTCTTCTGACAAATCTTGCACTAACCATTATTAAATAAAACATCACATTTCAAAATATTCTATATTTAAGATAATAATGTTTGAATTTGAATTTATCTTTGGACTTCAGGCATCTCAGATTCAATCCGGGATATGGCGGAGACAATATGACTTCGCTATGTTTAAATGATACACCATTTAGAACTAATTAGGACTGCGATGGCTCAATGGTAGAGCGCTCACTTTTGGTGGTTAGGGTCGTCGGTTCGATCCCTGCTCGCGCCATGTGGGCTTTGTTGTGCACAAACACCGTGTGCGTGAGTTTTCCCGTGGTTCTCCCATTCCATTTTCTTCATTCCACCAATCATCCCACCATCATCCATCCGGCCTGAACCAGATTGCCTAAAGTCCTTAAAAATTAAATTCAAAAACTCAAATTAGAACTAACTAGTTCGAAAAAAGTGATTATATGTCGTAGTTCTGAAGAAAACAGCAGAGTGTCTTATGCTAGAATTTAACATTGAATGACGTAGCTGCTCGATTGTAACCACTTTATTCTTAGCACTTTCATACTTGCAATCTAACCTAATCAAATCTAACCTCAGTTAATGTAGCATAATCGAATCTGAAGGCAAAAAGATGAAAAAGTTACGAGTACTTACAATAAAGTACTTATAATAGAGTAGACCCGAAATAACATACATACTCTCTACTTCATTTATTCACATTAATGTTGTATACTAGAGGTATATTCTATTATTTTTCTGTTGGGAACAGAAGTATTTCGGGATTCACCTCAAACTGTTAAGTCCCATCTTTGGAATAGAGTTTCTCATAAGTACCAAAGTAGAGACATATTTAATACAGGAAATATAATACTGATTTATGGATTTGGGTGTCAAGTGTCTTACCTGTAACAAATTGCTTTGCACTCGAGTCTAAACACCTTATTTCTGGGCTTCAGTTTAGTATGTGGAAGAAATCAGCTATCTGTCTACGTGGAGAAAATGCGCTTTAAAATTTCTTGAGTGTCCTGTAGGACAGATATAGTGCTGAACTAGGTATGTTAGTATCTCATTTAAACAAGTATCTCACTTAAACTACCGTACTGGAAACTATCTTTTTTTAGCGCCCTTTTTTGTTTTTAGAGATCAGGGCCCTGGAGCTCCACAGGTTGAAAAAAAATGTTTCAAATTCCGCCATTTTGAATTTTAAGTGGCGAATCCCGTACGGACAAGGGACTCCACTCTGTTAGATTTCATTCCGTTGTCAGTGTTCATAATAACAAATATATAATTTATCTTCATGTATTTTCGTATGTAGATAATACAGTCCTAATGAGCAATTGAAAAATTCAATCACTGATTGAATAGGTCATTGTTAAAAGTGGATATGTGCTATGTATTTTAATGACACATATTCCCCTTCTAACAATAACCGATTGAATTATTAAAGCAGCTGATTGTAGCACGAAGCGGGTTCGACTTTGAGGACTGGTTTATACGTCATTGTAATAGACGTAAAATCTTCTATTAGAGTGACTATCAGGCTTACCCCAAATTATACCAAACTCCTGAAAATTAAGATGAAAACTTCATTATTTTCATTCTTATCTTCATTATTTGGATGACAAACTCTCTGTCTTAGTGTTAGGTTTGGTAATTGTGACATATGGGAAGTATCTGAAGTCCATCCTACGAATGATAAATAAAAATTTAAAATAAAAGCTTATGATAATTGTGACATATGAAAATGTTTATTCCTGTTAATTTACTAAAAAGAAAACATCTCGACTACCATAACAAGCTATTCTTCTCGACAAAAGTTCTTATCAGAAGAAAATTAAATTACAAATACAATCAATATACTTCTCTCATAATTTGTGTTCTGAATTTCTTGTAATAGCGAAGACAAAAATATTTTAAATCTATCCAGTTACTACTCCTTACATAAATGCTAAATCACACTTGATAATTTAACTTTGATTTCATGTAGTCTCACATGATTAATATGTTTACGAGTGTTGTTCTACAACTGTCTTTGTGTCTATATTTGAAATATTTGCATGACGGCTGTCATATAGAACAAATATCTTCCAGATTGTTTAGGCATCAGGTAAGAACTAAAAGCTATCTTCTAAAATTCCTTATAAAACTTCCTTCCAAAGCGTAAAACAACGTACGAATAATACGCAATTTTAAAAGCCTCTTTAAAATGAAAATTATGAAGAAAGAACAGTTTTAGTTCTGTATGGAAAGAATTCTAAATTCTTTTAAGTAGTTGCCATGTATGTAAGAAAAATACATACTTATACTTCATTTAGAAGATTACTAATTAAGATCTCTATTGCTGGCATTATTATAATTCAATCACTCTTTTTGAAAGGTTTTCGATGTTGAACTTAGAGTCAATATCCCATTTTATTTTTTTAGTTAGTCACTGAAATTTCACTAGAGTGCTCAAAATATATCAACTATCAACATCTGCTTGTAGAATTCTTAAATTTATCTTCTCCAATCATCAAGTGAGTTTTCTTGGAAAGGTTAGACTGTAACACTCTCTAGCAAGTTTTATGCTAAAAATAAAAAATGTAATACTCTTAACTAGAGCCCATGCGTAAGGATCAGCGTACAGTTTTGATAATTCTGATTGTAAGACTTCAAAATTAAATCTTGATCTGGTATCTTTGACATTACCAATACTACCCTTACGATCTGTTTTGTCCGTGTCCGTGGTAGCTGTTGTAGCTGCTGTTGCGGTTTCACTGGAAGTTTCGCCACCTCCTGTATCTTCATAAACGGGTTCTTCAGAAACTGGATCTTCATAAACTGCATCCTCGGATGTATCCTCCTCTACCACAGACATATTTGCTCTCAAATCATTTACTAATGCAATTACAAAATATCGAAAGGACACTAATTTTTCTAATTAGGAAAAAAGTAACAGTTACTTATTCTTGTTTGCCGACTTTCCATTGTTTATTTTGTTTGTTTTCTTTTCTTCATTATGTAGCCTATTTCGTCGTGTAATATTTAATCTTAGTTAGTTTCATAGAGTTGGGAATAAAATAGAACATACATGACGTCACATGAAGCCAAATTACGGTTCATCGGCAGCCATCTTGTGTTGCCCCATTAGAGTCCCTCTATACCGAGTGCTGTGAGGATTGCCTTTATCAATAGGAGAATGAATGCACCTCAGAGAGGCAATACTCGGAAAAGAGGGTCTCTAGATATGGGGCCAGTTAATATGGCCGAAATGCTTCCTCTCTTCCGTCCCTTGGCTTCATTCCCCTCTCCAACAAAACAGCCTATGGTTCCCTCTATTTATATTCCTAACTCTATGGTTAGTTTAGTTTTACGATTGTTTTCCTCATTTCTTTAGGATTCTGTTTTCCGTTATGGAATAATATCACCTTAATTGTTGCTCTCTTCTAATATATCTCATTCGCTAAAACAAAAATAGAAACTTTATTGATTCACATTTCTCTTATTGGTATTTTTCATATATTCTGATATTCACTCTACAAAGACTTCTAGCGTGACTAGCGCAGTGTTAACGAGTAAGCAGCATTCTTTTAACATTTGTAGTACTCGTTAGTACAGCGCTAATCATTTCAAAAATGTTTCTCAATACGACTGCTAAATTTTGTTATTCATTCTCGTTCTCAATTACGTTCTTTATAGTTTCCTTTGGCAATAAAATTCCTTTAATTGTCTATCTTCACGGTATATATGTCTTCGTGTACTTCAACATTAGTTTTCTGCATTACTCATATAGTTGTGGAAGTTTGGGAAATGAAAACTTGGTAGTTCTGAGTGTCTTGTGTCTATGGTACTTCCACAGTACCTACTCTATATTTCCACTTTGTACTCACACTCCTAGCAGCTTTGAATTCAAAATCACGTAGATCACTTAAGGCCGCTTTAGACGATACAATTTCTCTTGCGATGAATCTTAGCGATAGCAGTGGGCAAGCGTAAAAAGATAAAGAAGTTATGTATTTATACCATAGAGTTAGGAATATAAATAGAGGGAACCTTAGGCTGTTTTATTCGAGAGGGGAATGAAGCCAAGAGACGGAAGGGACGAGGGATTTCGACCATTTTGTGTGGCCAAATATTCAGAGACCCTCGTTACCGAGTATTGCCTCTCTCAGGTGCACTCATCCTCTTTCGAAAAAGACAATCCTCATAGTACTCGGTATAGAGAGACTCTAATGGGGCCACACAAGATGGCTGCCGATGAACCGAATTTGGCTTCATGTGACGTCATGTATGTTATCTCTATTTTCTTCCTAACTCTATGATTTATACCATAGCATCTTGCCCTATTGTAGCATTCTTGCTTTCACACTCTGGCACTACTGCTAATCGTAAGATTCATCGTAGCTTAAATGCTGTCATCTAAAGCGTCCTTAATTACGCTTTATGAGTAGATAAATATGATGAATGAATATCAAGAACCTAAACAGGGTTTAGTGGGTTGGGTTATAAAATCAAGTTAGCTTAGTTTAATTTTTTATTTTCTATTTTTCAGTTACCCTCCTGATACTATATGTGAAGTTATTTTAGGCTTCAGCAGCAAGAGATGCGAAGCCTTATACAACTGCTCGGTCAGTCTGTCGCCAACTCTCAACCCAAGAACAACTAGGGCTAGGAAGGTGATTGAGGTGTCGTAGGAGAGGTCTCGACGAGACGAGTTCAAACCCGTATCATTTATCGAAATCGTAAGGACGGTGCCGAGATACGGGGGACAATTTTCAACAAAACACGAAGACGTTTTGTAGCTGAAAATGCCTTGGCGAAATCAGTTCAAACTCTTATAGATAATCTGGGCCACGGTGCCTCAGTTGATAGAGCGCTCACCGCTGGTGCTCGGCGTCGTCGGATCGATCCCTGCTCATGTCATGTGGGCCTTGTGGTGGGCAAACACCGTGTGCGTGGGTTTTCTCGGGGTGCTCCCGTTTCCTCTCACTTTCTTAATTCCACCAATTCATCCCATCATCATCTATAAGGCCTTAGCCATAGCTGCCTAAAGACCTTAAAATAAATTCAATTCGTATAGATAATCAAGATCGTAGGGTGAGATTCCGAGATAAGAGGGGACATTTTTAGCTCAGGAATTATTCTGTCTAGGGAGGTTGAGGTATCTTTGGAAAGATCTCACCGCAATTTTTTCAACGGAACATTATCATCCAAATAGTATCCTTTCTGCCGAAGCCTGGCGATGCAATATATGCACAGTCCCGCGACTAGAGTCCTCCTCACTTGTTTTTACAGGATTTCATCTTCCCCATAATTAAACTACGGTACACTTAGCATACCTCTCTTCATCCTACTGTTCCTGCCTCCTTAGCATGTCTAGAATCTCGATCATCACCTCTTCACATATCTACGAATTCACAATATCGCTTGCGGGGAATCACAATATCAGTGGAAAATTCTTGTAATTAAAGAAAGCGTTTCTAATAAGAAACCAATTTGGAAAACACTTTTTCCAGTTTGGAAACCCCACACAACCTCCACTAGAGCAGAACTGAATTGTGTTTTTAGTATTTAGGTATCTTTGACTCAGGCTGTCTCTTGTCACGTACCCTTTTTGTCTTCATACTTACCGCACTTCACTTTTCAACCAAAGGTTCATTATTACATCCAACCAGGGCTCAAAAGGGAAATTTCCACGCAACGGAACGCTTTACCTTTGGTAACATGTTTTTTGCCTTTAGTCTATGATTACTACAGTGACGAGACGGAACAAGAAGGTTCTAGACATTCACGAACCGGAACGCCTTTCGGGTCTTCTCCGGTTCATTTCTAACCCTGCTTCCAACAGATGATTCGTTACGTACTAACACTTTAGTATTAATTACACTCCAATCACCTTTCATTTATGGTAAGTTTTGCAAAAACAAGAAAAATATGCTTTCCATCTAGGTTTAGGCAAGGAAGTTAGAACAACCTTGTCCGTACATTCTTGAGTTTAAGGCACCGCCATCTTGGTATGTCAGAACTCATTCTTCCCAGTAAAATCAGGGAAGTACGTCAGCAGTTCCCCTTCGCAGTAAAAGTCTAAGCAGGACTAATAATACAAGGAAACCCGTGTGCTGGTGGAACAAACCCGATCATCTCAACTTTTCTTTTTGATGTCAACTTTTTTCAAAGTTAAAGACCATTGGTGAGGTTAGGTTAGGAAAGTTAGGTTCTGTTCTTTTCTTTTATTTATACGCACTGCAAACATTGATTATAAAATTCACTTAGAAAATCACTCTTTCAGTCGTTTATGCCGTTTTACTTGTATACAAGTATACGGTGACGTCACTTCCGCTACTTTACTGAGAAGAATGAGTCGTGGTATGTCCATTCCATTGATTTAAATTGAATTGATTTAATTGACGTCTAATCTATTAAAAGTAGAACTTGTAAATTCTGGATTCGTGATTGTTTCGTCGTTATTTTGATAGACTGAGGTTGGTAAATTTGCAGTTTTATTACATTAGGGCATTAGGTATAATTAATAGTTAGCTACATAAAACAAATATGTCCAAAGGAAAATAGATGTTTCATGTACAAAACAAATCA
>JAGDQP010039803.1:1430-17558 GCA_022664845.1 Lepisma saccharinum | reverse complement strand
AGGCTTGAATTTGTAGGAGCAGCAAGGAAATTTCGAGCAGCGATAAAAATACATTAGACATATATGGAGATAGTGCTGCCATCTTTTGTTGGAGATCGTTGCTTTAAATTATCCTTAATATAAAAAAAAACGTTGAAATTGAAAATATACATAACTGTTATGCTGCCGGTAATACTTTACGGTTGCTAAAGTTGGAGTACGACCCTAGCAGATGAACATAAATTACGTGTGTTTGAAAATAAGGTCCTGAAAAAGATATACGAAACAATACGACTGTAGGTATTTGAAGAAATCCACTGGCATGAGATTTCGAGATTCTGCCACACACATCCAAATTATGGAGCATGCATATCAAACTTAAAATTTTGTATGGTTAAAAATCGATAGAAACTACATAATTCTAGTTACACCCTCCCAATTTCGCTTGACCCCCTAACAAATGAAAATGCTCCCTGCGATTCGTAAGTTTCCCCTACCACGCATCTTAATTTCATCACACCGAAGCGCTTTTGTAGATAATCTCCTCGGAACATTTTCTCAAAAAAGATTTTTTGTAAGTTCGACTACGATTATCATTGCTAACTTACCTTTGTTATTTTTTGTGGAGATATTCAGTTATTTTTTTGAAAATGTACACCAACTTTGGACGTCAATAGTTCTGAAACTACTCTTTTTTGGACAAAGATGGACATAATCTTCTTTACTATGATGAATCTATTACTGGAATATTCCAGTGTACTTTTAAAACACCTGTTAAATTTCATTACCTAATGCTTACGGCAGAAAAGCTTCCCGGCGCATGTAGCCACCAATGGTGAAAACAGTCTAACGGGAAGAGGTTTATTTTTTTTTTACATCGAAAGCCTAAAGGATTTATATCTAAGAAGTTGGCTAAGGTATAGGTTTCGTAAATCACTACTTGATCTAGAGAACATTTGGTGGGCGGGGGTGCATTTTCAGCTATCTGGAAATAATACCCTCTCTCGGTTCACCCCTGAAACAACACTGGCTCCTGCTCATGTTACTCGTGACACTAAAAACACTTTATGTGCTCAGTAGAACCTTGCAGATGTTTTCAGTGAGTTCATAGGAGATGTTAAACGGTACAGTGAACTTTAATCGGAGCTGATACGAATCAAGTTTTGGACCAGGTCACAGGATCGTACCCGACCTGACCTGTTGACCTGATTTAGACGTGTCACCCAGAGGACAAAGCGGAGTTTTTATAATTATTTCCTTGCATCTGAACAGTGTCTTTCAGGGGTGACAAGGACCGGAGATGTTACTCCCAGGGCACGACAAATACAACGCCGAAATTCCGTAAATGCTATTTCCCCAGACCGAGTCATTCGTATCAAGTTTCGATCCGGGTCACCTATGTTCGGGTCAGATCGAGTCAGCAAAATTGACCCGGTTTCAGCTCTGACAGTAATAAAAGATAATCGTAATTTACAAAACAATATCTACGTACATCAGATCAATATTTAAACATAGTGTTAGCCATCAAACCAGGGCCTTTCCCGTAAAGTCAAGAATCTTCCTTCAACAGGATAATAATAAGTTATATTAACATAAATGATATGTTCAGAAAGAACGCGTATAAAATTCTATTTTATAGTTTTCATTATTTTATAGTTTGGATAGAGAGATGTACCCGAACCCGCTCTATGTCCGAGAAATCAGCAAACACAGGAAAAACGATGTACTATTCAGTGACAAGGTCGTTTTCATACCACCATTTCCGCATTCCTCTGCATTGTGAATCCGAGGAAAAAAATCTTCAAAAATCTCCGTCAGAGTGGCTAGCAGTAGGACACGTAGACTCAGATTCATAAAAAGATGGCCGATATAAAAATTTTCTTAAGTTCGGAAAAAATGTGCCACATGGATACACTGAGCCATCATATTTGGCTGATTTAAAATAAATGATTCGCATGCTCTGCTTGTCACAACATTGGTTCAGTGTTGCCATACTGCACATTTTTTTCGAACTTAGAAAATTTTATATTGGCTATATTCAAGGAAACAGTGCAATTTCGTGGATTCCCAGTGTTAGAAGATCAGTGTTTCACTGTTAATGTCTATATTATCTGAGTGAATATTATTTCCATTTTTTCTCTATATAAACCTTTCGTGGTGAATGTAGGATAGTGTAATACCACTATAAGTACCGGTATATCATTGGAAAATGGTTGGCAACACTAATTATTAAGATGTTGCCAGATTTTTCATAATTTTGTAATCCCATTGAGGAATTATAGTGAATATTGACAGAGATTTTATTACTTTCCACATCCAGGTTGCCGTGGCTCAGTGGTATAGCGCTCATCTCTGGTGCTTGGGGTCATCGGTCCGATCCCAGCTTATTTTGAATCAGATACTTTTATTTAAGGCCTTTTGGCATCTTTGGCTCAAGCCGGGATGTGTTAGGTAGAAGTATCTGCTGAGATCCCAGCTCATACCATGTGGGCTTTGTGGTGGATAAACACCATGTGCGTGGGTTTTGTTAGGATTCTCCCGTGACCTCCCATTTTCTTCATTCCACAAATTCTCCTATCATTACGCAGTTTTCGTACATGATCAGACACTGGATCGGACTGGGAAGCTGTTATATCACTTTGATTCAAAAGTTATTATCTTCAGAGATAATCGAGCATCTAATTTGACATTGAATTCCAATGGTAGTGGTAACAATAATGGAAAATTAAAAGCAAAGCACGCGGCAACCCACAATACTATATTGTTCGACGGGTTGACTACCTCCAAGTGCCCAAATGTGGCATGACTACCAAGTCTATCTTAGGTGACCTCCCATCTAGCAAAGCTGATTGGTAACAGTCCCGATGACTGTTGCCAACATATTTTATTCACCCCGCACCAACGGGCGGGGAAATCAGCTAGTACTTCATAATGGTCAGAAACCACACACACACCAGCAAAATAAGTACGAAGCTTATAAAGAGAATATTCAGCAACGATAAACGAAAAAAGAATATCTACCACTCACAAACAAATAAACTGGAAAACGGGGTCAAGTATGTTTTTAGATATGGGAAATATTGCGATACAAACTTTTAATGTTACCTTTGAAATCACCTTCAAAGTTCAAGGTCCAAGGTCTAAAGCCCTTCATAACTATTGAGGGGGAAATGAAATAATGGCAGCTGCCCCCTTTATCATCTAGATATTTATTTTCTTCTTTATGTGCGAGCAAATAACACACGCACAGAAGCACTTGAAAAACCTCCAGAACCACAAAGAACCCAAGCACCGTAGTAGTAGCTGCGTGCTATATATGGCTATTGATCCGCGTCAGCCACTTTTCAGAGAGAGAGCGAGAGAGCTAGCAATTCCTGCCTTATCTGCCAGTTCCCGACACAACAAACAACCGAGACGGACCAGAAAGCAGCAAGAGTTCCATGTGATTGCACGCGGGACCTTTCTTATCGAAAGAAAAATTGCCTCGGGAAAGTTTTTGCACGTTGCACGTTCCCATGAGACAAGAAAAATAAAGCACAATGAGCGTAGGAATACAAAATGCGAGAGCATGAAAAGGTAATATTTTATGGGGAAAACGTTGTTTCGTGGGTTTACAATGGTTTAAGTTAGTGCAAAAAGTATTCACATAAATGTACTTTGAATTTTCTGCTAAAATAGCTTTTCTCCATTGTGATTCATACCGCACAATCAAAGAATGATATAAAATAGAGCAAACAACTTGAGATCTATTATATGACGAAGTTTTGTCCAACATAATTTATATTACCACCTTCTATTGCGCTTAAACGTGCGAGAAAAATATTCATACTTCTACGAAAAGTTCAATGGATGACGTGGATTTCCCGTCTTTCTCTTTCTTTTACGATCCAAGAAGTCGCTTTCTTTGACCCATTTTAGTTACATCGAACTACAAAGATGTTTACATGAGAGCCTGGCATCGGGTCCGGGTTCTAGTTTACCTAAAAATCTGTTTAAAAGAGAAGATGGGTTAATTGAAGAAAAGATTAGGCTTCACTACAAAAGTTGAAGATATGCCTCGTGGGACGATTAACCAAATGTGCTGCCACTGAGATTGTGAGTAACCCAAACAAAATCAAAACGAAATCGAGAATAGACGCCCCCAAACTCTGTTATAATGACTTCATATTCTGCCACGTAAAATCTCAAAGGACGGTGCTATGAAGGTAACTTAGCTGATGACCTAGCTAATCAAGGGATGGTCGTTATAGTATCCACCGTGAGAAATCTATTAAGATGACTAGGTAATCATGGAAGAGCAATGAAGCAAATCATCAAGAAATATTCAAGTCCGTTCGCCAATTTAATTTGCTACGAGAAGAACACAGTATTTTCCCGTTAACACGGTCCTAATTTGTAGTACTGGACGCTTGGTTTAAGTATGAGTCCAATGTGAGAGGCAGTAGGAACATTCCTGAGTTGCAATCTTAAAACATGATCTTCAAATCTAGTTCTTTCGTGCATGGACACTACAAATGTTGTAATCTCAATTGATCGTACTACGTAAGTTGAATAATATATCGACATTTTGAAGATGAATTTTCAGAAAAGTGTGAGAACATGTCGGCTTCCTGGTAATTTAATTTACCCGTAAGACAAAGATCTTCAGATCACAGAGTTTGGCACAAGACTGTGATTGGTGCGCAACGCTCTCAACCAGCTTCACATGTCTCTCGGATTTAAATCGAATTGAACGTATATGGCGTGTCCTTGAAAGGAACAAACGCAAAATAAACTATTCTAACCAAGAATTAACTGAGACATGAATTCCAAGTAACATGGAGCTCTATTTCATAGCAATCTCTACGGTAATTGATTTCATATCGCGACTGCTCTGGACACTATTCAATTTCAATGGTAATTTTCCTTACTTTTACAGATTTTCTTCAGTATTCTTGATATCTTCTCAGACAATGTACTTTATGTTAGTATTTAATATTCGTATCTCTGTATTTTACCGGTACCAACAAATCGGAATTTTCAATTTCATTTTTTCAGAATTTCCCATTCCAGACGGATAGATATTTTCATTTCATTTCGAATACTATTTAGATGTCCTGCCGAGCTTCCGCAGCTCAGTTTGTAGAGAATTCGGTTTAGCAATCGGAACGATCCCATTTACTCTATCCTGACTTGAGGATTTTTCAGGTTTTCCCCTCAGTCATACCGAGATAGTGCCTTTAAAACTAGGTCCTCGACGACCTGATTTCCACATCCTCTCCTCTACCCTATGCCGGCCCTGAGCTAATATTCCCTAAAAGCCCTAAAAGTAAATTCAAAATTAGAGGCCAATTCTGGAGTAATTTCAAACAATTCCTTGGCAAAGTCCCTAGGGAAGTATCCCTATAACTAAAGAATAAAAAATGTAAACAATGCCAACTTCGGAATTGGTAAGCACATATTACACCACGTGTTCTGTATATCGAATCAGTCACCGAGGTGGGAAGAACAATTGTGACGCAAAAGGCTTTTGTGCAATCCCCATTAAATTGCCTCATTTGAAATTCATAACACCATAAAAATGGCAGAGGGAAGGGGGCAGTGAAAGAGGTCAATAACTAATTTCTTCTTACGCGAAAGCTTATCTCCTTCAACTGCTCCGAAGGTCGCCTCAACACTTGTTGACGTGTTGCTCTGATCGATGCTGATAAACTCCTGCGAATCGACAAGTTTCTTTTGAAGGCTACCAGCGAAGACGAAAATCTAGCAATGTTGCAAACTACTCACGTTTTTTCTGTATCTTTAAACGGTCAAAAAGTTACCAGCAATCAAAGGTTTAAATGAAAATAATTGAAGACCTTTCTGCAAGAATTGCTGATCCTAAGAACCATGATAATGGGACATGAACACGGGTCCGATTTTCTTTTATCTAGCATATAATTTCGTCCAATTCTGCAAAACGATTTCTGGGTGAATAACAATGTTCCCAAACGAATTATATGAACTCGGACCCGAACAGTAACGTAAACAGCTTAGGGTCAGTTCTACAATCGGCCGCTAAACTTCTAGTCAGCGCTAAGTTGAGGCCAAGTCTGATTTTGGCCAATGAGAGTAGGAAAATGAGAGTTGGCCTGAACTTAGCGCTGACTAGTAGTTTAGCGGTCGATTGTAGAACTGACCCTTAGTCGGTCGCACTCTTATTCAAGGCTCATCAGTCTGAGAGGTGGAGGGTCAAAATGGACCCAGTATCATGACTACAATTGGAGAGAGATTTAAAGAAGTAGTAGACTGTGGTCACGAAATGAGTACACACTGCTACGAAGTGGCGTTACACTCACCCCTTATCCCTCTACTTGAATGTAATACAACCTTATGACAGACCGGAGCCCTTAAGGTGCTGTTGTATAGTCCGGTATAGTTTAGTAACGTAAGCTTCATCGATCAAATTTTACTGTCCTTCCAATTTTATCCAGGCTTATGACTGGTAGCTCCTGGTTAAATCAAGTTGACATCGCTACTAAATTGTTGGAACATTATCATCTTCATCGTTGGAAGGAACACTTCGTCAGAGCTACAAACTTGTTATTCTTTTGAAGTTCAAATTGGTTAACAATAGTGATAAATTAGCTTGAGGGAACATAAGGTAGACATTGTTCTCTCTTTATGCTTTTTCATTTTCTGGGGGATACGTTTATCATGATTCCTCGTAAGACAACCTAGATATAAACAGGGCTGTAGTCGAGGATATACGGAGGTATACGCCGTATACCCTCTGTTTAACATTACACATTAGCGTATGTCTTCTGCTATGACGCGTATACCATCTACTTTCATCTATTTGTTTAATTTGGTTATTATCCCGGTGTGATAATTACGATTAAATATTATTGGTTTCACGTGAACGGGAACAAAACGGTCACTATTGACTGGTCAATGAATTGTGTCATATGACTTAATAATATCATGTAACACACCCAAACTTTGGTATTATTTTTATTGTTAGTAACTTTGAGATAGAGTCTATTTGAGATCAAAATGACTTCCGACACTATGATATCTCCGCGCAACACCTGCAGTTCAAGATCGCACCAGACATAACATCAGTGCTCAAGGCATTGTGTCATATGATTGAATCATACAGATTATGAAGTATTTTATTTCATCATTATTTTAAGATGCCAACGTAATATCTCAACTTTGGGTTGATGTGCTCATAAATTAAGCTTTCTGATTAAAAGAAATAAGATCAAATAGAGAAGGCGATTGGCATGTCCACATGCTTACGATTCTCGATTTTATTCGCTACTTCTGCGCCGCAGGGCGCACTAACCTCGCTACGTGCTAGAGCACTTCAGGTCCACAAAAATATATCATTATACAATTGAGGATCTCTTTTTTTTTGTTTTTTTAAAAAAAAGTGTCATGCTGCATAATCCTAGGTTCCGGAATGCTTTGTGGATCGATATATGGATAGATACATCATTCATGAGATACGGTCACACGCATGGTGGAATCCTCATTATCCGCACTTGGCAGTCCCAAAATCTTGAGAACATATGTTTGCATACTGGCGCCAAACTAAAAAATAACTTGCAACTGTTGTTTGAAGACAATAAAGATACAAGAAAAACACAAACAGGAAAGAGGAAATAAAGGTTAGAAATTCATCAGATGCTGTGGACAGGGATGAAATAAAGCAGTGACTAAGCAGTCTAATCGACCCTCTGGATCCTAGAACTGTTTCAGAATACATTGTAAATATAACAACGCTGGTGATGATGCCATAAACAGTTAACTGTCATTATGTTTAAACGATCGGAAGGAAGCAAATGCAAACTTTTGAGCATGAAGCATTCTCTTGCCAATACCAAAGGTCGTTGTGTTTGTATCGAAAGCAAATCAACACATTTCAGTTGGCTCACAAGTAGACCTCACCACTTCGCCGTTGCGTCAGCAAAGTGAAAAAAATACTGTCATAAAGTAAGGATGAACATAAGATATTGACAACCATTTTAGCTTTTGATTGCAGTATAGCTTTCTAACAGTAGTTACGAAGCATGTTCTCTCTTATGAGCTAGAACCAGTGCCAATGTAGAGATATTGCACTTTATTAAGCCATTTGAACACTGATATTATCGGTGGATGCCATCTTCAATAGTAGGAATTCCTAAGTTTGGAACGATTTCACAGCAGCTTTCCTCTTAAATAGATTCTACTTCAAAGTTATTAACATTTAAAAAGCTTAAAACCAGAAAATTGAACGTGCAACGCGATATTATTCAATCATATGGCACAATGAGTTGATCAGTAACATTATTAACGGACGCCATTTTGAATTATGGGAGTTGCCCAAGGGTGTTAAGGTCTCATCAGTTATTTTACTCTGAAATAGACCCTACTTAAAAGTAATCAACGATAAAAAATGCTTAAAAACAAAGTCTTGGGTATAACATATGACATTATAGAGTGACGTTGTTGGAAAACGAGATCTTGAATTCTGGGAGTTGCCCAACATTGACAAAATTGAATTTGTCATTTTTATCTAAAATAGACTTTGCTTCAAAGTTACTAACGATAAAAAAATACTTAATACCAAAATGTGAGTGTTTTATATGACATAATTCAGTCAAATTGCTCAATGCATTGAACAATGATGGTATCAGCGGACGCCATCTTGAATTTTGGGAGTTGCCCAAGGGTGACAAGGTGTCAGCCATTTTCGTTTCAAATAGACCCTTCTTAAAAGTTAGCAACAAGAAAAAAACTTTATACAAACATCTTGGTTATGACCCCTTGGCTGCCGGACTAATAGTTGGGCGAAAGTCTAAACTATCTTCTTCTTTCTCCTTCTGTCAAAGTAACAAATTATGCATACAATTTCGGTGCTGTTCCTCACTGCAATATAATCAAAGCATTTTGCTTATTTTTTTTAGCTTTTGTTTTTGTAAAATTCAATTATTCCATCCCTATATTCAACGGAAACCTGAATCAAAAGTTAATGCGAACATGCTCTTATCTTAAAGATTAATAAACTTAGCGTATACCTTGTGAAAAAATTGGGACTACAAGATTGGACGTAAACCGGCAATTAAGAGTTCTATTCTGCTTCTAGACCAAGTACGAAGCAATAAAAATGCGTGTACTGAAGATATAATAAAGACTAGGAAATAGATTATGAATCTGACAGATGAAAAACATAGAAAGGAACGAAGATAGATTGAAAGATGGATTTCGATACCAAATTTATACAAGGTCACGCACAAAATAGAATGAAATTTCAAAAAGCACAACATGAAAGTTATAGCAAACCTTGAGAAAAGTTAGAAGGAACACTGTCAAGATATTAAGGATATCTCCAGAAACCTTGGATGGATTCGTGAATATGGGAATAAAATGTATATGTGAAAGAAAATAGACTAAACTAAAATACATCCTAAGGAAAGAGACGGTATTTAAAAAAGGGAGGAAACTAAATCCAGGATATCCTTCACGTAATAAGCATTGTTAAATAAACGGGAAAGTAGTATGAAATTTTCAAAAGGAGCAAGAAGCAATTCAAACACTGGTAAGACATGGATATGAAATTTATATCAACCCAAATAATATGAGGCACTTAGTTGCCTATCGCGGATTTTTATTGGAAAGTGGGTTTATCGATTTAAATGAATATTAAGTAATAATCTTTCAGTTGAGAAACGGGTTTAGACCTCGTTTATAGATATAATCTGACCATTACATAAATTTTCCCCTTTCGTTGAAAAAAAATAATTTTATTCTTATAAAGATAATATTAAAATTCATTGTAGTAATAAACTTATATTTTTTTTAAAAAATCAGTAGATATATTACTTAGACAACATTTACTTTACTTTAAACATTAGTTTATTATCCATTTTAATTATCGTTAATTCAATTTTTGATGATTTCATAATTTCATACCATTTCCAATATTAATCTTGATTTGTCCTGATTTAACACTATATTCTGATCTATAAAATTTAAAGTTATTTCGGTGAAATTTGCAAAAAAAATAGCTTAAAATAATTTTGTATGGGCAATTTTTTAATACAAACAAATCTATATTCACAAAATATTGTTCATTAAGCCATATATTTGTATTTAATATTCCTCTGGGTCTTAAAGCTTTTTCTTTAAAGTTTTAATCTGAATATATTCTGTTTGCATCACATCTCAAGTTATATTAGATTGCAGAGTCTTTAATTGCTTAGATAAAGTATAGTTCATTAATGAGCATGATGCTCCCGTATCAAGTAGTGCTTTCATTTGTATTTCTGCAATATTAATACTAATTTGCATGGCTTGGAGTTTGTTATTAGGCGATGATTCATCCACAATTATAGAATTTTATTTGCTTACTTTCATTTGATTTGATCTTATTTGCCCCTATATTAAATTTATGTAGCAAATTTTGTTGATATTCCTTGTACATAAAAATAGCTTAAGATTTTCAACATTTTCTTTTCGATTCATGCTTTCATGTAATGATATTATTGTTGCTACATTGTTATATATTTTGGTAACTAAATAAGGACCTTCATACAAGTTAAATAATTTAGATATCTGGTTTTCATTTGCATTACTTAATCTATGAAGCTTTCTATAGACTAATGCATTAATTTCAATAGAATCTTTTCCCTTTTCTTCCGGTCCTCTCTTTAGTTGTCTATGGACAACTTTCCTTTCGACTATCAGTTGTTAGGTTTGCAGACTTTAATGAACTTATATTTTGCTTGCTAAATCCTGACATGATAGATTTAAAAAGGCTTCCTGAGGTGCTAAATTGTGTACCTCTGACACTATTATTCATAAAAGACAACTTGAATTAGGTATTTATTCCATGTAGAATGGTTTTTATTACAACATACTCTAAGTATTTTTCCAATTTCTCGGTTATATCTTTCTATCGGGTTGCTTTTGGGATGGTATGCTCTAAAGATATGACTTATTTGTGTGGAGATGATGATTTCAACTATTTTCTGTAAAGGCTGAGCCATTATCTGTTATATATTTTTTGGAGTTCTATAATGTTTTCAATATTATTCTAATTTCTTGATCGTTTCATTAGCAGTTGCTTGTCTCATAGGATATACCATTACAAATTTGCTGGTTACAACTACCAAAGATAAAATATACTAATATCCATCTGATTTTGGCAACTTCTCAATATCTATAGAGAAGAGATCCAACGTGTGTGATTCCTAATGGTCTTCTCGGTGTGATTTCTAATGGAGTGTCTAATTCCTCTTAAGTCAGGATTAGTTTCATTGCAAATATGGCAATTATTAATATGAGCTTTTACTTTCTTTTTCGTTGTTTTGCTGTGAAATATTTTTGCAACGTTTTAGTTGTCCGCTTAATACCGAAATGTCCCATCACATTATGGCATCTTTTCAACATATCAGTTATATTTGGATTTGGTATTACTATCTTCCATGTTTTACCTTTTCTTGATTTTGTCCATAAAATGTTCTCTTCCCACTTGTATTTCATTTTTCAATTTTGGCTGTTATTTGCTGTAATTATTGTAATTCTTTATCCTGCTTATATTGAAAACAAATCAGATAACTGATTTGTTATACATCCCACATACTGTGTTTCGATTTGACATTCCTTTGGGGCTCTGATCAAAGCATCTGCTATTTTATTTCGTTTCCCATCAAGATATTTCACATCAAAGTCAAACTCTTGCATTTGCATAACCCATCTGAAAATCCTATTATTCCATTGCCTTTCATTATGGTCCGAATATACAGTAAAATATCGGCAAAGTAAATATTGTGATAAATTATTTATCATATACACAATTGCCAAACATTCCCGATCTGTTACCGAATATCTCCTTCTTGAATTTTTAAAATTACCGGTACGACTTAATTATTGTAAAAATGCTTTATCTTCTAATTCACCTTGACCTATATAGCCTCCTATTCCTACTGATGATGCATCAACCACTAAGTATAAAGGTTTGCTAAAGTCAGGTTGAGTTAAATGTGGTTTACTCACTAATATTCTTTTACACTCTTTAAAAGCTTGCTCATGTCTTTCAGACCACATCCATTTCTCGTTTCTCTTGAGTAGTTGATACAAGGGCTCCATAAGGGTTGCATATCCAGTCACAAATTTATGATGCCAATTACAAACCAATCCAACGTTGCAACTGCTTACGATTTGTTGGCCTAGGATAATGCCAGATCGCTTCGTTTTTCTTAGGATCTATTATCATAAAATTTCCATTTATTATATGGCCTTAAAAGTTTATTTCTGAAAGCGCAAACTTACATTTTCGTAGTTTTAACGTCAAACCATTCATTTGTAGAGTTTTTAATATATGTCTAATAAGATGTTCATCGAAAGTTGGAGTATGGCAACAAAAATCGTCCACGTAAATCTTAAGCCAAGAATCAGTTTCCAGTCCAAACAGAATTCATCATTTATATGAAAACTGAAACTGAGCTTATTAACCCGAAAGGTAATTTTTTAAACAAATTGCTGGTGTCCAAACCCGAAGGCAGTAAAGCGGACGACTGCTTTTTGACAACCGTACCTGAAAGTGCGCCAATGAGATATCTAACTTTGTAAAATATTTACTCCCTAAATAGCTCCTAAGTAACTCTGATATGTTATCTACTTGATTTTTGGGACAAGTTATAACTTTATTTAACAAACGTAAATCAAGCACAGGTCTGATTACACCATCTGACTTATGTAGAACATAACATTGTAGAACATTGTTAAATGGACTGTTGGCCTTTTCAATCACATCCCATTCCTCCCATTTTAACAACTCCGTTTTTACCTATTCTCGTTTACTCAGAGGAATTTGGTATTGTTTAGCATTCACCATTACATTGGCTATAACTTTTATATCGTAAATAAAACTATCGTGGTATTCTGGTTTCTCATTAAATGTATCTATATTTTAGCAGTAATTGTAACACTTTTAACTTCGACTCTTCCTCCAAACTTGGTACGTTTGCAACTATCTGTTCTATTTCTTCTTCAGAAACTTGTGTTTTTAACCGGTCACTAACTTCTAATTGTACACCACGCTGGCTACGATGCTCGGGCAAGAGCTGAGCCCGATCTCTTGCCCGCCCTTCTAGTTAAAAAGAAATGTCTGTTCCACTTGGAGGCGAGTTTGTTGTAGATCTCACTCTATTATTTCTCGCCTCATCTATTCTCCCCAAACTTAACTGATTACTCGTCAAACCATCTCCTCTTCGCAAGCCTCTTTCCATTTCTCTAATGTCGTCACTCGAATTATTGTCTCTAACATCACATATGTTTACTGTTTGGTCCGCATTTCTCGCACTTCTATTATATATTCCCCTGTCGTCCATATTTCTGTTAAACCCTTTATTATATTGTCTTTGGCCATTTACACGATTCCTATCTTCACTGTTTTTCCAGTAGTTGTAACTTCTCTGGTTAGAATTGGTATTATATGATCTTACAAACTCCTCTTCAGTATCAATATTAATTTCATCTAACATTTTAACATATTTGAGGAACTTATTTAAATTCCCAGATTCTATAATGGATAAGTTTCGTCGCATTTCAACAGGCAACATACTTGAGATATTTTCCACCGAACTTCTGTCTGACATGTTTTCATCAATATTTCGGAACTTCTAAATTAAGGAATAAACTTGATTCACCAAAGACTTTACCTTTGACCAATCTATTTTCATCCTTTTCAATCGCCTTTTTCTCTCAATTTTCCTCTTACTTGCATATTCATCCATAAAATCTATGCACAAGTAAGTCCTTGTAACCTTTTATGTACGACCTCCTAGATTGTAACCAACCCGCGGCTCGACCGACCATGACTCTTTGGATTAGTCCCAACAGAGTTCGATTGTCCATTCTAAAAAGGGATAAATAGGTAGTCAATTCTCTTAAGTATGAGACAGAACTTTTTTCTGATATTTCCCCTCTCCAACGAGGTATACGTTCCATCTCTTTCAATATCGGTTCTCGTGGAACAGTACTAGATAGCTGGTGTACTAAATCTTTGATAAGTTGATTTTTGGGACTATTTTCTGGTTGTTCTGTCACCTGCACCTCATCTCTTTCCAATGAAAACACACTTTCATTATCTGAATTAACACTATTCAACAGTTCATTTGAGCCCCCTTTTAATCGTCCTTCGTTCACTAAAATGGGTATTTCATATTGTTCCTCATCATGAAAATGTGAGTAGGCCTCACACACACACACTCTCTCTCTCTAGTTCCATTACCAACTGTGTTAACCGGATGAGCACTCTAATTCCTTTCTAGTTGATCCAGCCGACGCTTAAGGTTAACAATTTCTCCTTGCAATTCCCCCAACTTCTCATTCTGTTACCGTACCTCATTCGTACATTCTTGATAATTACTATTACATAACCTAGAATCATTATAAATTTTCTCCAGCATAGCTGTCAATTTGGAGTCAATTGTAATCATATGATTCTTATGACTGCTTGAATTCCTCAAATTGCTGTTCCTTTAAATTCCTTCTTTCTGTGTTTGTTCTCTCTGCGTTCATCTTCTTTCTTTGTCTTCTCCTCAAACATCTTTTGCATCATACCACTCACTTTTGTTAAAAGATCTGACATGACTTCTAAATTATCACATCTTTCGTTCCTCATTCTAGGATTGTCGCGTTGCCGAGCTGGTCTTCCGTCTTCATTTTCATCATCTGAATTCTTTTCATTGGGTATGAAATCATCTGTGATCGAGCCGCCATGTTGGGACGCCATTCTGTAAAGAGTTCTTCTATCTCTTTAATAGACTTATTATAATATAGTCTTATCGATTCTGAATGTTGTAGCTGTACGTAGTTTATTGAAGAAGCCATTACATCCAATTAATATCTAATTCAGGGTCGCTCTGTTATGTTCGATACTAGTTATATGATGATTTCCTATCTAAGAAAGTGCCCCCAAAGCTACTCCGTAGTGGTGACACAAACAAATTTTAGAGAAACAGTCTGCAATTGCTGCGGTGCTTTGCAACAGCCTGGGCAATACAAACTATACCTCCACTACGTCTAAATATGAAAAGACAGAAATATCACAACAAAATTAGTTAATTTAATACGTTTGAAATATAATAAAATTACATCATGATTACCTCTGTATCTTGTACACACCATTTGGTACATACATAACAATTATGCATAACTATCTGGTATACTTTACACTTTATTATTGTAAAATACTTGTTCAACATTATTTTGTACTTAATTAACAGAGATTATTATTTTTTTTAAAACCACTGCCACAGACTCTACATAAGATTTCATGATTAAACTTAATATAAAAATGTGTCTCGCATCACTTTTAACATAACAAAAAAGTGACATCTAGTGAGCACTTCCTGAACTTCATAATACTAATATAGAATATAACATGACCATTACACGTGTAAACGAAAACAATCAACTGCAAGACATTTGAGCAAACGAAAAAGTTTCTAAAAAAACTGTTAAGAGTGAATACACAGTGATCTTTGGTTTATCGTTAAATTATGATTTCATCACGTGACGTAAGAAGGTATTTATATAATCAAATGATCGAAAGTATTCTTTTTCAGAATTTACTGACTGAAATCTTCAGATAAATATACTCCATAAAACAAGTATATTGCGGAAAGCCACAGCAGTAGACCGCTCCAAATGTACACTACCCCATCCCAACCTGAGCATTAGAAGATAAGAACACCCCCTTGTTGCCATCCTCTAATACAACACATGTATGAAAACAACAGTATATTTAAAAATCTTATCTCTACAAAGAGAGAAGGATCATATTATAATGGCAACTACGACCCACTTCTTAAGTTAAGAGATACGATGTTTTTATTATTATTTAGTGCACTGTTCTGGTGTGTTTTTATAGACAAAGCTATATAAAGGTATCAACCTTTCGGGTCTTATCTGTTCATAAGCGATAAGACAAAACTGGAGACATACGAGGTGAATGTCCGTGTATAAATAAATAAGAATCAATTTCGGATATTAATTCTAAGTCAAGTCTATCGCAGGAGAAAAAGAAAAAGAGAATGATATTGGCTAAAGAGGAAAATAAAGTGTTGTCAATAAGGGAGAAAGAAAGAATTGGAACTATGCCAAAAAGAGTGAAGTGAAGAAAAGGTTAGAGAT
>JAGDQP010039802.1:559-17559 GCA_022664845.1 Lepisma saccharinum | reverse complement strand
GAAAATAATTCGGCAAGTTCCTCTTTCTTCCTTTCACCTTGGTCTATTCAATTTACCGAATACCCTAGAACAAATTGCAACAAAAAAACGCTGTTTGTAGTTTCTGGCCCTATGAACTATACTTAATAATATATCTCAATGCCCAAAGTCCGCCATTTTGGATACTGGACACAGAAGACTTACATATAAATGAAACTATAACCCGGCAACAAGTTCGATTTTCCTAAATTTGGTGTCAAAATCAAGGGCAAAGATTATATAATTAACAGACAGACAGTATTTGATAATAAGAGAAGTCAATGAAAACAAGTGAATAAAGATAATGTTAATGATCTATTCGCTGGTTTAAATGATATCCAAAAATATGCACACTCTTGGGAGTACAAAATAAGCGAGATATGTAAATCCATCCACAATGTTTACGAAGGGCATTACAAATTACTTTTCTGTACTTTACAGATGCCACACACGCGCGATTGATGCATGAAAGATGAAAAAAAAAAAAAAATCTTCCGCAAAAATATTTCTGCAGTGTTTTCTTAAGTTCGTATAAACAGTACTGCGGTATCTGTCATCACTGCGTAGAAATTGCTAATTAAATAAAGACGAGCATGAGAGGGAAAAGCAATCTTAAAAAAATAATACATAGATAAATCAGAATACTACGTACATACCTTCCTACCAGCCGCACTACAATCGTTGTGGGCTTCGACTTCCACCCAGACGTACACACATCTCTGTTTCTGGTTTTTTCTATCCAATTAGCTATCCTCATTATTTGTATAAATGGAAGCAAAATAAGACGACCCTCAAATCAGATAAAAATATCTACATAACACCTGCTCCTCCCTTTGCCACTCACTACCATATTGGTAGTTTGGCTCCAGGGCTGTTTCCCTGTGTTTGACAGTTGTCATCTTTGTCCAGCTTCGGACGAAAGTTAGGGTGGCAGACAATATTTTTGCACCACAATCAGGTTTTTCTTTTCCATAACAGTACTGTACTAAGAATTCAACACCTTCAGTCTATAGATATAAGTCTTAGTGTGAGGTCTCCTGTCTTATCGCTTTAGCATATTATTTCCGGCAATATCTTAACATAAGAATATTTCGTTACGAAACGAGCACGAGTTGAAAAAACTTTGAGAGGGTTGGCTGGTTTAAACCAAAACAAGGTGTTGAAAAAAAAATATGGTTTACACAAAAAAAACAAAACAAAAAAAAAGAACAAAAATAAAAGCAAATCTGCCACAAATAGTGTGTACTTCATGGTGACGATTCGACATATTAAACCACCTGGGTTAATTTAATATCATTTTCGCCTTGTAATCAAGGGGACCCGGGTTCGATTCTCGATGGGGCCACAGATAGTGTAAACCAAGTATTGATTCGGATGCCACTGTCAACAGCAGGTCTTGTCCTTCAGAACTTTGTTGTTACATAAGAACGTTCCTAAACAAACGAAACAAAAACAAGAAACTGTTCATTTATTTTAATAATGTGTAACTCGAGAAGTAGGTGCTCGTGATGAAAACTGGCTTGATGTTGCCCATGATAGAATCCAATGGTAAACGTCTGTTACTGTGGCGATGAACTTGCGAGTTCCGTAAGCCATAGAGTGAGTTAGTATAACTCTTGTTTTCACTTGTGCAGTTGTGTATCTTTTTGTTCTTCTGAAATGACTCGTAATAATTATATTTACAAGTATGTAAGATCAGTACAACGTATTTCTATCAGGTGTCCTCCGACCGACTCATCGCACTTGCAATCAAGCGGTTCTGGTGGAGGACAATGTCTCTCAGGTGAAAACCGAGTAGTAGCTCGGATTCCACTTCAAGCTGTAGCTGTACGTCCCGTCCTTCATAACCCTGTTGCTGCACAAGGACATTAACGAGAAACAAATTTATTTCTATCCATATGTAATATAAATAAATGAAGCAAAATTTTAAACAATAAAAAAATAAACAAAAAAAGAACAACTGATTTTTTATTTCTTTTATTTAAAAAAAAAAACATGGTTCTTGCCAACCCTGCTCTTTCCTCTGTGTTCTGCAAATTTATTACGTGTATGCTGTGTTGCCATAATCTCAGATTTTCGTTCCTGGCTACACGGACAATACATGCAGATAGAGATCCGATTACACAGCGAGCACGTTATCACGATTCCACGCTGCTTAGTATTGTTGTCAATTGAAAGGTCAATAAACTATTACTCAAATAGAATTGATAATCTAAAACAAGACCAGTTCGGAAGCACAGGAAAATTTTCGCCTGAGACAGATGTCTAAAGGCTATAAATAAAATTCAAACCATGAATTTTTTTCATGGCTTCTGTTATTTTAAAATGCCTGTTTTCAAGTAGAAGAAAGTGGTTTTAATTTTCTGAAAGAAAATCTTCATATGTAATTTATTTTTCGTTCCTAACTTTATGCTCTCGTAGTTGTATTACTAGCAGTGAGTCCGCCAGAACCCACACCCTCTTTTGTGGGAGTTGTCATCCCCAAATACTCCAGAGTACCCCCAATTTTAAGATTTTTAGGCAAAAATCGATAGAAACCGTGCAAAACTTCACTTACACCTTTCCGCTTTTTCACTTTGAACCCACTCCCAACCGAAACTACTGGCGGAATCCCTACTTGCAAGAATTATTTTCTGCTTACGAGGTGACACAGTGCTTAGATTTTTATTAATGGTACTACGTTCAGCCAAGCATTTATCTCATGAGATCTTTCTATTTAAAATTGACAAATTCCAGCTTTTTGAAGTTTCTTTTATTTATCAATAGAAATTTGACAATTACGAATATTCCTGGGACTATTTTATGGTTAATTCTGAGGACGAAAGATAAGAGATGCATTTATTGCTAATATTGTTCAATTCTTCATGTAATGTTGTTTTCTCCGCATAATCGGTTTTAAGTCTGACAATACTGGTATCGCATTACAGTATCATGCAGGATGGGGCGGGTGCAATCTAGATCTGAAATATGATAGAAGGACGTTAAGATTTGGAGCTGACCGTGCGTTCTTTTTATATTGTCCTGTACCATCTTTGTTTTGGTCCTTCTTTCCTAAATCGGAAAATTGCAGCGGTAAATATCATCTACACCCATTGCCGATGGAGTCTATAACATCTTTGACAAAGTCATTATTGTTGATCAACACATTTAATATCAGCAAGGATCGTATTCTGCATCAGCAAGATCTTATTTTTTTTCCAAGAGCCTCAAATAAAGACATTATTTCAAGCTGATTCTTTTCATCCTAGATATTGCCGATGACTTGCTACTCAATCAGTTACTATGTTTACAACATTACAATGTGTACATGATATACCTTCACTTTCCTTGCAAGCTATTAACAATCCACACTATCTCTACTATTGGTTGCATGAGAGTAAGGAGTTAGCCATTTTATTCATCAGACCCAGATGTTTGGTATCAAAGATGAATTTCTGAGCGATTCATGTACTTGAAAATACACGCGAAGATTGTGATAAATCTAATGGTGCAGATGCTGGTGTCTCAGTGACTGTGGATGTACTGACAGTTTACTTACAACAACTTCTGCTGAGAAGTGCTTAAATCGAAGTTTCTCTCCAGCTGAAATGATATTTTGTACATTTGATGTTGAGCTGTTGAAAACTTTAGCACAGGCATCAGTTCAGGTTGCTACCAACATTTTACTGGGATGCTTTTCTAGTATTGAAGAGTTGTGACGTCCTGCCAGTCACGCAGGCCATGCGTAAGTGGAAGACTGAAGACGATCTCCTCTCCGGGGACGTCTGACTCCTTTGATATTTCATATTTGGGAACCTCGAATTGAATTATATCCTGTGAATATCAAAGGATCAGGTCGGAATTGGGGAGGGAAAGAATGCAGGAAGGAGTGGACCAGAGTCTAAGTCAAAGGTACTATCCCGGCATTTGCCTGGTGTGGCTGGAGAACAATCTGAAAAACCCGCAGGCCAGCCACTAGGATCGATCCCAGGACCTTCGAATCCCACGTCAACGCTCTACCACTGAACTACGGCCGCTCGATATGTTGGAGCTCGAGTTTGGCTTGAAGAGAACAGTATGGTTGTTGAAGTTAACACAGTACCAAAGGAATCACCAGAATGTCGTTTCGTCTGCAATTACAGTTACATTTCGCTACGTAGCTGCTGCTAAAGCGGATTTCACAATCATGAGGTCGACATCGCCTCTAAGAGTGCAGAACTTTATACGTTGCTTTGCTAAGAAATCTTTCAATTTCTGGCTTGAGGTGAACATCAGGCATCCTCCTCCTCCTCCTCCTTATCATCCTCTCTTTTCACTATCTTATGTGAGTAGAATCCTTGGTGGGTGGTTTTATCAGGCACTATTATTTCTTCGGTAGACATACATAATGTCTTCGCTAAACACACTACAAAGGTTAGAAAAGGACTGCCATTGAAACCATGGAGTACAGTGCGGTAAGGACCCCCGTGAAGACTTTTCGAAATCTAAGGTGTCGTGCACTGGAAGCTTCCTTGTGTGGATTATTGGTGTGGTACTTCACTGCAGTAAAGTAGTGAATTATGTTCACTTCACTACATGAAAGCACGGATAAAACCCAGTTGTTTTCGGGAGTCCGACATTCCTCTTCCTTGTGTGAGACTCCTCCCTTTATTCTCCCTCTCATTAGGACCTGTTCAATAACTAGATCAGCGGACAGCCCAGAATCCTCCCATGAATTTTCTGTATAGATATAGGGGTGAGTATCCACAAGCATTTCTTTTAGCCTATGAAGGTGTAGAACCTAGTCTCCAGTTCTCTCTGAAGTTGACTTCAGCTTACACTACACTTTCTTGCAGCTGATGTACACACATTGACCTTGTTGCGCACGTATCTCACTTCCTCTATCTGAACTTACTCTATTGAATCGATCACTTCCTTTCTTCAACAAAACCACTGTATAGTTAATAGACAAACAGTCAACATGACGCATACAATTCCTCAGAGTTGCTATAATAATTAAGACGAAGTCTTTCAGTAGTGATGGCAAGAAGTCACGAAGCTGAATCGGTACGTGAAAACAAGTCACCATAATGTACCGCTTTCTGTGTCGCACATTATCAGCTTACATTTGCAAAAAACACACAAAAATGAAATATTAAATTTTGTTTTGTCAACAAGTGCCTGCAAGATCATTTTCAGAAACCACATATAAATCATTCTACATTTATACTGCTAATCACATTGCAGCGAATGACAATACGTAAACGTCTATAATAGTAGGTTTTTGGTCGTTAAGTTACTGTGAAGCATGTAAATGTTTTGAAACCATTGCTAAAAAATCTTGTTCTGTCGAAAAAAAACCATTGTTTTGACACCAACTTTATAAAAATCGGGCTTGTAGAAGTCGAGTCATAGTTAAATTTCTATTTCAGTCCTTCATGGCTAATATTCAAGCTGGCGGCCCAAAATGGCGGATTTCAGCCATTCAGATTTTGGAAGACTTTTGATATGTTATTTAGTATACTTCATAGGGCCAGAAACAGCATTTTTGTTGCAATTTGCTCTAGGTAACCCCCTTTTTCAATTAAACTGACTGGACTACCTCCCTATTTAAACATCTTTGCTGAGTTCATCTTTTCCTGGGACTTTCCCTTCTTCATCCCTCTAAGTACTTCATCCACTTTTTTCATTACGTCTGGGACTTCTACATCATTTTCTTTTCTCTCTTCCTCTCGTGTTCATCATAGTTCTCTATAGAAATTTCCGAACAGTTTTATAATTTTCCATTATTTCTGGTCACGCTCCTTAACTACAATTATTTGATTTTTCCTATCATGCGCTATTCTTCTTCTTCATGGTTTTCTTCACGCTCTTACTTTCCTCAGTTGTATACCTTACACGATTTTCGTTGTATCTTCGTACATATCTATTTGTCTCCTTAAAGTTTCATTTATTTCTATTTATTAATCCTCTTTATGCCATTTTCTTCTTCTTTCACTTCTCTTTTCTACATCAGAAGTTTTGTTTTCTCTTAGGTTATGACCTCTCTTTCTTTTCGATGTGTGCTATTTCCTTGATTGTGTCTCTTGTTATCTCAGTCAGTATTTCATTTCTGATATTGGTATCTTGTAATTCTTCCCAGGCGCTGTATCTGTTGATTAGCATTATCTTTAATTTATGTCGTATATGTCTACAATTTCTAAATCTAGCAAAAATTAGGCAGAAAGTCGAGACAGAGCTAAGGAAGAACAAAAATGATAAGTTAAATGTCAGCTTTTAAATAAAAATTGTGTAAATCCCAGCCGAAAACAAATTTACATGATGATGAATCTTTACGGGAGTTTTCACCCTTGAACTCGTAAGTTTTCATCCTTTCGCATTTGCATGTTTAGATAAAGCGGACGCACATTTTCATCGCAAATTTACACATTCACAATGAAAGAATAGTATGACAGTACAGACTGACGATCATTCATTCGCCTCACAAAGACCGCTAATACAAAGTGCAGCAATCATGGTTTTAAGGAAGCTTTCGTCTGTTTATTCGTTTACCTCTGAACGAATATGTACCTTCTAGCTTGAATGTATTTCTGCCGATGACGGGAACTGTAATAAATTCTAAGAACACCGTGAAACTTCTACCGGGGAGGCTTTTTAAGAACACACACTGCAGCGCATGTTTGGCCACTGGGCAACCAACAAAACATTTGATTTGTTACATTACGCTTTTGCAATTATCTCATGAATTTCTTACATTGGCGTACTTCTAGATTACCATATAAATTACGAAAAGCAAAAGTTTTGATGGCATTTAAGTGCTTTCACGTTAAATATTGCTTGCGTAAAAAATTCTACTACATACTTTAAATCTTTTACACGTAGTCATTCCGTAATAAACCTCGGATGTAAATGTAACATTTCACTATCAGATGTGTGCGCGCAAGTTTAGTCTACATGCAGATAGTAATAAATAATTATAAGGAGCTACTATTTACACTAATCCCAACCAGACGAACCAAAGAGACCAGATTTTATTCTAATGGTGATTTTAATCCTAATCTACGTTTATTATTTACTTGTTACTCAAACTATCAGAAATGTTCATATTTTGTGAACTGACAAGATCACAAAATAAAGCAAGCAAGCAGTAACCCGGCAAAGCTGAAGGAAAGGTACACGGCAAACAAGCTGTACGCAATTAAATTACAAACTGCTAATCTTACCATTTTAACCACTTACCGCATGCATTGTAACAGGTGCCTGCGTCATTCTTATCACTTGATTGGATGGTGGAACTACACCTGGTGAAAATGCTGGTTGTCCCCCCACCAAACCTGACCATCCATTGTAAACTACGGTACTCACTGGAACTGAACTCAAATTAACAGAGCTAGTCATTCCAGTTCGTTGCACCACAGGAGGAAGAGATGGTGTAGACGTAGGCAAAGGAGTTGATTTGTTGTTCGTAGCTGGGGATTGCGAATGCACATTCGACACTGGAGATATTCCTGGTTGTTTTGTCCACGATCCTCCACAGGATTGCTGAGATGCATTCATTTTTGTGTTCAAAAGCAAATGGGAATCAACCATTTTACTCGGCCAATAATCCTCAAACACCGTACCGGGAGGAAAATAGCTTTTAATGTCTAACAAACTGATCACAGCACACTTTTCACTAGCGAACAACTCATTTCTTATTCCTTGCACTTTACAACAGAATTTCAAATAACACAAATCCCAACCTTCTAAATTTTCTGCCTTCAACTTTAAGTTATCGGTTTCACCCTCAAAATAAAACAATGGCACATATTTTACACTTTCCTTCACTGTATATGGAACAACAGATTCACCATTTATCCTAATAAAACCACATTTATCCTTTGGTCCACTGGCATTCAAAAGAAGTTTGTTGTAACAGACGTCCAAAAAGTTGTAAAATTCCTCCACATCCTGTAGCCTCACCACACAATCTTTCGGAGTAAATGATTCCCTCCCAAACTGAGAATCACAATGTCTGATATTAATTTCATTGAGCAGTCTTACCTCCGCTTCCGTTATATAATAACTTCTTATGCACGTACAATTATAAATATCGGGATTCAAATAGTTAAGATACTTATTTAACACTTTCATTTCCACCATACGCACCACACAATATTTCTCTCCGTATCTATAAATAAATGGAATGTGGCTTTTACCTAAAGTCACCCAACCAAATCTACCACGCACACTTGCTTCGTCTATAGGTGGTTTCTCATCCGATTTCTTATCGTCTGTTTTGATCACCGTTGTCACTTGTCTAGTTAGAAAATTTTGAATACCCAACTGCCCAGGCTGAACGACCTGCTGCTGCTGCTGCTGCTGTGCCTGGGCGGTTTTCGCAACAGCAGCCATTTTTGCTTTATTTGCTTCCACCATTTTGGCTGCCAGTTCTCTAATTTCGGCTTCATCTGCACGCTCCTGTTTCACCCGCACACTCTTGAATTCTGAAAGAAAAAAGAAAAAACAATTACTTAGTGGTACAAATTTTTAAATGTATACATACTTTTGTGGAACATGTAAAAAACGTGGTCATACATACAGATTTCGTTTTCAACTCTTATCGATTCCAATACTTTCTTATCTATTGTGAAAAAGAAACACTTCATAGGCTAAATAAATAAGAGAATGGAACATCTTTCGTATAGGAACACATTCTATGTCGTCTTCACACAAATCTTCAGGTGCAGCTGTGTGATAAACTTTTCTACTTATAGTGATTTAAGGGCAAATCTACTACCGACTTGATAAAAAAGGAAAATAAATAATAATAATAATAAATTACATTTAAAACTGTCCCTCGTGAGGGAAAGAACAGAGAAACAATAAACTTTCATGTTACGAGCATTCCATATGAACAGTGGAAAAGTCTTCTCTCGCCTTCCAGAAAGTTTCAAGTTGACAAAAACACAACTTGGGTTTGTAGGCTTACAGCGAAATCGGAAAAAGTAATGGCCGCAGCTTAAAAAGAAATTACGAACCGAGGCAGAGATCTTAAAAATCCGTGTTATTTCCATATATATATGTTACTATTTCTTATAAAACAAACGTATAAGAAATAGAACGAATCAGTTTAACAACAACCATTCTTTTCAGCGTGGAGCATAACAATAAACACTGAATGCAAGTTTTTAGTACTTGCAGCAATTTATTTTACCCAAAACTCCATGAAAATCGCTGAATAAACAGGTGAGATCAACACACTGTATCAAAGTATCACGGCGTACTGCACAACAGAACATGAGGTAGCTGAAAAAAAAAAAAGTCGCCACCCCCCAATGATACTGTCACAACTCAAAAAAGTTAGTTACGAGAAAATCGCAATTGGAAGTTCGAATGATTTGTTATACTGAAACGCAAGCAAGAATGGTAACAGGATACTGCTTAAACACTGTTACATTTCGAAATGTTCTCTTGCCGTCATTATTGTGAAATTTTGTTAATATAAAGTAGTTCCAGAATTGAGGACGGATATAAATATTTTACTGGGAATGCTCACAATAGCACTCTCACGTAACTTGCAGAAGACATATGGTTATGAAGAGTTATAATGCCGGATAGAGCGTAGTGTTAGGAGTCCGAATATGTAAATAACTCAAAATTGTTGTGACAGTATCACTACCGAGGTGCGATGTGAAAGAGTTGACAAGTGTGTATGAAGAATGGTAATGAAACTAACTGTGGTGTCTCCAACAGCCTGGTTGCTACATAGGCACCAAAGATGCCTTTCAATGAAAATATGAACAGAACACTCATAAACATCAGGATCCACACTGTAACATCGTATCTGATAGGTATGATATAGTTTCACGTCATAGTCAAGAACTACTTTCGAAACTAGCATCATACGTGAACACAATGGATTTAAGATCTTCGAATTTTCCACATGAAACCAGGTATTTTTCTCAAGAATCAACCTTTAAGACAAGCATTTTCTAATTTATATCTTTCATTCCATATTCAACACAAATACGAATACAACTACAGCCATTTTACACCACATTATAAACAATTTTAAGAACAAAATAAGTAACAGTAAATGCTCTGGGTTGCATAAGTTACTTTTAATACGTAGATCACGAAGAGGCAGGAAATAATCCAGGATTAAACCTCAATCATCAATAGAACTAACATGGTAACTTCTGTTACGAACAAGCAGAGTTTGTGTTCTTAAAAGAGTAAGATAACTCTTTTGTCTAAAGTCCAAGTCCTCAATTACTTTATTTCCTTAAATTTGAAATCAGCACTACTGATTAGCAGATGAAACAGTCAAGTTTACTAGTTAGGTACTGTATAAAGGTAAATATTATTTAGACGGACTACAGAAATTGAAGAAGTTTGGACCACGAAGATGTTTATGCCCATTTTTATTGCCCAGCAGGTCCTACAACCAGTTAAAAAATAAATCGTCTAATGGCAATTTGGCTACTGCTTAAAGACGTTTTAAGGAAACTCTTTAGAACTTACAATAATAACAGGCCAGCTTATCGCACGTTTCACCATAACTATCTGAAGATTTCAACAGTTTTCTTGTACATCACTCAAAACAAACACATTGTAAGTTCGTACACATTTGTAACCAAAACACATTGTACACTTTATCCTGATTTTGTGACGTGTTTGATGTTCACTACCTGTTCTGAATGCACTTTAATCACCCGTGTAAGGCTAATTAAGTGTGAAAGTTAATTTCTGCAGTGCAAAGTTGTCTATCACCTAGTGTCGGAATTACATGCTCAACAGCACGGAAGTAATAGCATATTTACAAACTTGTGCAATTTTAAGTACTAATATAAATTATTTGCAAATATATCAATTATTATTACCATTACAGTATTAAAATCTTCATTCATAATTATATGGTAATAAAAAGGAAATTTCAAAGCAGAAATTTATACCGTCCTTACATAAACGCATAAGGAGTTAAAAAAATATTTTTTTTCTGGTCCCCACTGTGCCACCAATATTCACAAAATTAAAATTTTGGGACCTGTAAAAACTTCATAAAACTTAAGAGGACCCATATATCAGCCTTCATAATCTGTAAGTCAATATATTTTGATATAGTCTACAAAAAATAAACTTTGAGTTTCAACCTCTTCCGTGCATAATACCAACTTGTAAAAAAAAAATTTTTTTTCTATTACGACAATCACATCTGATACCATTTGATCGGTTCGATTACGTTTTAGGCTTCTCATGCACAGGACTAAAATTATCAAGCCGACTACGGGAAATCTTCTGTTTCAATGACAAACCAGTCCGCAGATATCAAAATTTCCATAAAAGACAGGGAACACAAACTTCGGCATAGTCCGCAATATGAGGGATATAAATATAAAACAAAGATATTTGAAAAATGTCACGCAACCAAACAAATTATTTCTGAGTCACTTCATTGATTCAACGTTAACTAGTCCACCCTATACACAGCGTTAAAAAAACTTTTTCTTACGTACAAGGGCAAATAAAGGACTAAAATTACATTTCTCACATAAGTAACTATTTCCAATATACTCTAACCCAGCCGTTCTCAACCTTCTTATCTCGAACGCTTTTACCATGACTATGAAATAACGTGTGATCAGCTGTCCTGTCATCGTAGTAAGTTCTAAAGCGGAGAGATTCTTACTAGATATTTTCAAATAGAAAGGGGTTTGTGTAAATATCAATCCTTAACGTTGTAGTACTGACGTGCCGTAAACTGGAAAACCTCAAACTTTAGAGCAGTGCATCTCAGTGACTTACACACACCGAGCAGTCATATTTTTTCATGTTATTCTTTATCTTTAAAGCTTTTGGGCCTAATCAGGTAAAAATATGAGACGATGGGTTACATTAATAATATTCCGTTCACGTGGAATGACCCCTACAGAACTACGGCTCAATCTACAAATTTTGTTTTGTCATTATGTTTTTTCTAAGACAAGTTACACCGATGTCTTAGTAGAAGTCTGCGCTACAGATGAATGTAGAGAAAATAAAATACGCCAAACACAGAGACCGAAGGAAATAGATGCATAACAATTAAGTATAGAAAGTAAATAAATGTAAATACTTGGGAGCATAAGGTAGGGTGGGGTAAAATGGATATAATTGAAACGAATCCTGTTTTCAACACGTAGAAATTGCTTCTTCTCCACACTAATTGATCACTGTTCATTGGTAGTACCATGGTAGTGTGCTTTCTTACAGACGATAAAGAAGATGCCATGGAATTAAGTCAATCATCCAAACAATTTCCGTTTCTGTGCAAGGAACTGATATTTAGATCGCAAAGACGAAATTTCAAGCCCCTAGTGAAAAAAAATAAATGAGCAATATTTTGGCTCTAAAGGATAAACACCGGGTCCCCTCATATCTGCTATTCGACTTACGTGAAACTTCTTGCAGAGTGGGCAAGAGTTCGTCCGCATACGAGGTTTGCAATACCTTGCAATATCTATCAAAATATCTCTCATCGGGCTGCCATTTCTGTCCTATCGAGATAAAAGAACTAAGTAGTGATCCACAACACACAGTACAGTCCAAATGTGTCATCGGCAATGCGACTATTTCCTCACAGTTAAGACTTCCTGTTACCATAACATAGCTAACAGTAAAAGAGGAGGTAGCCACTGAGGTGGACCAAGATGAGCCTATCTTTCATGTAAGTAGCTCATCCTATAGGCTACAACTGTTACGTAAGGTGATTTAAACGATCTTCTTCGAGTAGTTTTTCCTAGCATTAGGTTTGAAAGTGAATGAATAACAAGTATGTAACTTCGGCCAACAGTCTCAGTTTCCTGTGAACAGAAGTACGAAAATCGTTGCTTTTCTTCTTAATTGATAAATCTAGAAAACTTATAGAGCCTTGGTGCTCGTTTTGAGATGTAAATTTTAAGCTCGGATGTACAGAGTTGCATCTGGAGCAAAAACAACTAATCCGGATTTGTTGCTGAACAATTTATAGTTTTCTGAGTACGTTCTTTCGACTGTTCCAGGCAAAGTGATCCACCATCACCTCGCAAGTACCAATTTAAGCAAGACTGCAACTACTGTTCAGGCTATAGTTTTAATTCATTGTCAAGAACATTGAAAATTAGTGCAAGGCACAAACATCTTTCCTGTTTAACACAGGAATCACAAAAAATAATAAATTACCATGACTGTTCCTATATTAAAAGCGACAAAGGTAATAAATACGTCTATTTCAAAACAGTCGTACAGTACAAATTTTAAACACAGTCCACACTATCTGAAATGAGACATGTTTACGCATGGAGGACAATTATTAACAAAAATACGTACCTCTGAAAATATATTTAATCCTCCTCTTGAATAACAAGACTTCGTCAGCGTCGTGTTAAAATATTTTTGTATGTATGTATTCGGAAATGTAAATAAGGTGTGCACAGAGTATAAGAAATTAATTTTGTGTGAAGTATTTAAATGTACAATGTTCGTACAATAACACAAACTGTTTCCAAGCCATGAAAAACTGAATAACGCATATGAGTAATCACGTTAATCAATATGTGCGTGGATTTTAATATGTTTATTTTATGTACATGTTCTTAGAACTAAACTGGAAATAGTGTACTGAAAACTAAACATGTGCGTGGACATTAACTGAAGAAATTGCATGTATTTTAATATCCTTAATATAATTCACAGCCATATTCAATCAACTACTGGATGAAGCTTCCCCTCATAAGATAAAATGAATTTTATGGGCGGTAACATCACTATGGCTTATGCCCTTCCTGAGAAGCTTCCCCTGTTCCCCTGAAGGGAGGAGTTTGTCTACTGCTTCCACACACAGACGTGTTGAGGGGGGAGAGCCGAAGCTCTCAACTGTGATCACGACTGTCTTTTATTCACAGCAGCTCCCCAAGTCCATCACGATGCTGGATGGGCAAAGTTCCAGACCCTCTCGCTTTGGAAAAAATCCCTTGGCAGAGCCGGGAATCGAACCCGAGACACTACGATCAGCAGTCAGCGACGGTAAAAACTAGACAAGCAGGGAGGTCGGTCCTTAATATATATATATATATATATCTGGATCTATCATGCCTACGGTCTAAAAATTAAAAAGAAATGTTTAAATTTGTTTTCTAAGTACCTTCTCTATTAAGGAAGTCCAAACTTTAGGCAGATTTCCTCTATCTGTATTTAATTATGGCTTGTGAAAAATGATGAACACGTTTCATAGTAGTCCGATACTGTTTCTTGAATTGTGAATTACCCGGAAAGAGGTTATCTGATGATTTTCAGCTAAATGTTTGGAAAGACTTCAAAATAAGTTGGCATCCCTATAATCTTAACTGATTCAAACTCAAAGAAATGTTTTGCAATATCTGTGTATTTGTGTGTAATTTTTCTAGTTATGTGAATGCGCATACACCAAGCATCACTTTTATTTCAGGAAAAGATCGACGTTAACTGCTTCGGCTTCGTCAATTCCTATTTATGTGGCTCTAATACTGGAAATCCACAAGTCCTGTTTTTCACTTACAAGGAACACTTGCGAAGCTATACACTCAGATTTAGATGACACTTTCACAGTTAACAGTCTTCAACGTGAAAAGAAACAGCTCATATGTTTCGCAACTATATCTAGAAACAACTAGATGATTGGAAAGTTATGTGATTTCCCTAGTGAAATCTATTGGATGAGTCAAATGTGAACCATATAATTTCTACAGATTTGACGCAACATGAATGCGGCCATATCAAATGTAAATGAGACCAAGTACTACTTCTCTGATGGTGATGCATGCTACATGTTCCATCCTGATCCCAGCGGCCGACCATCCTTACTGAGGTTTCTCCTCAGTCACACCAGGCAAGTGCCGGGATGGCACCTTCAACATAGGCCGTGGCCAATACCTTCCCGAATTCTTTCCCCTCCCGTATTCCGGTCCGAGCCTTAGATGCCTAAAGGATATAAATAAAATTCAAATTCACATGCTAAGTACGCCATCTTGGATTCAACTCTGAAAAAAATTGGAATAGAGAAAAGTGACACATTAAATACAACTGAAATTTTCTCAGCATGACACAGGTGAAATTAGTTTTCCCGTACTTCTAATCGTTCTTAAGTTATTGTGCGTGTTACATTTTACATTAGGTATGTATAGAACTATTCATATATAATTTCCAAATAATTATTGATTGTACAGAATATGAATGAGACCAGGAGCCTGTTTCACAAAAGTACCTTGCAACTTTTCACTCTTCATTTTGAATTTCCGAAGGACTGTCTCAAAAGCGCTGACCTATTGCCCCCGACTGCTGTTCTCATTCAGTCCCTTTCCTAGCATTTTGTGGAAGGAGTATGATTATACAAGACAATTTAATTGTTAGTGGACTTTTAACACCCAAAGTTGTCAACAAAACGACAATAAGATTGTGGTGGGAGGTTAGCGCTCTTCAGACTGTCCTCCGGAAATGCAAAATGAAGGGTGAAAAGCTGTCAAGTGCTTTCGTGAAACAGACTCCAGGTACTGCATCTCCTACGCATTTACATGCTTCGTCGTTCGCCGTCCTGGATCCCCCCTTTTGGATTCAACTTTCTTTTTCAATTAGAAATAGGGGCAAGTGATACACATCTGAAATTTCCTCAAGATGCACTGATGCAATTATTTTTTACCATATTTTCAATAGTTCTCAAGTTATTCCATGTTCATTATGATTTCTAGCGAGCGGAGTTATGTCTGGTCTACTCAATTAGCCCACGCCGCCCACTCCAACACCGACGGAATTGCTGATCTAGATACAGTACGCACAAACCAATGTGGATCGATGTCGGACCTCTCTATTATTAAATCAAACGGCTTCATCACTAAAAAGTTGGGTTACTTCGAAGTGGCAGCAGGATCCTCACAAAACTGAAGACCGATCCGGATCATCATCATTCATTTGCAGTTTGTACGGGTGCCATTTGTGTCCATAGAGGATACGAGCGACAGAGCTTTGACTAAGGCCAAATCAGCGTGATATACATAGAGTATCCTCGTTTTAACAAACTCAGTCAATACCACAGTTGCTGCCTCCGCGTACGTTGCAATTTTGAGCCACCCATTTGGTTCGTTACATCCACTTCCTGTTTCTCTACATTTTGTGGACGAGATTTGGCTACGGTCGGATGGACGAAGATGGGATGATTGGTGGAATGAAGAAACTGGGAGGAAACGGGAAAACCCCGAGAAAACCCACGCACATGGTGTTTGTCCACCACAAAGCCACGTGGCACGAGCAGAGTTTGAATAAATGTATTATGAGTAATAGGCTGTGGCGTATCCTGACTTTTGAGGTTGGGCATGCAATGTTATTATTATTATTTAGAATAATGTATGGGAATTAGAGATGACTTCCACCTAATTGCTCTTTACAAACTTCCAATTCCCTCTCTTTTAATGTCATAGACCTCGAGTAACGAAGTTCAAAACATGTGATTTACAAGTGTTTCAATCGCATGCATTTCCAACAATGAGCTCATTAAAAAGGGAACCGAAAAGGTGATAATTTCTTCTCGTTTTGGTGGTAAATTATATTTTCCTACAGAAAAAGAATACGATGGCGCGGCAGGTATACAACAAGACATAGAGAGCGAGAAAGAATTTGAAACAAAAATGATCATCTGTTTCCGCTCACGGATATTACAGCTTCCACTAAGGAGGATGTAATTAAGTTACTTCATAACTTTTATTCTTTTCTAGATGAAAGGCGAAAATAGGAAGTATCCTCAGTAAAGTCAAGAAAATACGAGTATATAACACATTTATAAGTTTAACTTGTGATTCTTCTGGAAATACAAAAATCCACACATATTCCACTCCACGCAAATTACACAAAACTGCCAAAATTACATACATTTTGTGGAATTCCATATACATTGGCAGCGCTGCATGCATGTTGGATTTCTCCCGCGTCTTTCCCCCAATAAAACACACGTTCACAGGCAAGCGGACGACAAAGATCTTGAGTAGACACCCACATAC
>JAGDQP010039801.1:0-17559 GCA_022664845.1 Lepisma saccharinum | reverse complement strand
AAACCATAGTTGTCACTTTTTCCAGTGTAAAGTAGGATCGAAGGCCATTTTATCCAGTTTATACCTGGAAGTCAAGGGGGGCTATAGACCCCCCGTGGATCCGCGCCTGAGTGTAAGTATTGTGAATGGTGATTGTGTTATTAAAAATTTATATTTTTTCTGCTTTCCACAACATAAAAATATCGTAGTTTCTGATATTCAGATTAAGTTAGTATATGTGATAACAATTTTAATCTAGCCGTATGGAGTACAGCCGCCGTAGAATATGCATGTCTGTTCATTTGATTCGCTCGTTGGCTGTAATGTTACAGAAAATAATCCATCACATTGCCAGACACTACACAGTCGTTAGGGATACTAGAGTCTACTCTATATGGGTATTAATTACGTCCGTCTAATTTATCCTTTAATGAAATAGTATTAAATGCTTCGATATATTCATTTGTTCCTAGATTATGCCACTAAACCTGTTCCGCGGCCTACCGCGTGAATTTGAGAGCTTCTTGTTTAAAATGGCCGACGCAGTAGTACAAACTGCAAAGAGTTTCAGCACATTTCTGCTTCAAATATGTATAGTAAGAATTTTGATGAAGTTCTCTGGTCGCAATATCCTAATTTGATGTGTGTGCAATTAGGAGAAATTATTCCATACTTCCTGCTGCTAATACGCATCAAACTAGCAGAGTAAAACCTCAAGCACTTGAATGCTTATTTTATTACGAGTAGCATCTATCTATAATTAGTTCAAGCTAGTTGTTCTCAGTCACACAAGGCAAGTGCCTGGATGGTGTCTTCAAATAAGATCAAGGCTAATACCTTTCCAACTTCTTCTGTGGACTGAGTAAAGTGTTACGCAGTATAGGACTTTAAAGGGCATAAAGTTTCAATTAGCTGATGCCCGTATTAGTCATATTACCGCACTTTCTGTTGTAGCTGTAGCTTGAGGATAACTGGTGAGACAGTCAACAGAATGACATAAACCTAGAAACATCTCTCTTTCATACGCAACTACTTACTGTACATGCTTGATAAATACAAATAAAGTGTTTTGATTGTTTTTATTCCTAAATAGTTAAAAGCATGAGATTCACAGGCCGCGCGTAATTACTGACAATGCTTCAATATGTTTCATACATCTTAAGGTACGTGCTTGATGAATAAACAAATGTTCTCTTTATCTTTCGTTTTTCATTGGGAGAAATATTTTTCTTCCCAGTATCGCTTGATATGTCACCCTTGGTTTAGAAGAGATACTGATTTGTATTGCACGTTCGCTCTTGACTTACTGGGAGTACGTCACGCCACAGTGCATTGCTGTGTTATTTTCCATCACGAAGAGATTATTAGAGTATTATGAAATTATATTAGAGATCAGAACATACCGACTTTGTGTGGAGGGTTTAAATTAACGTGTCTGCAAATATTACTAGATATATTTTGCTTGTGCCGACCTCTAAAAACATGCGAGATATTCTGCTCTTTAGATGGTGTATTCAAATTCAGGCGACAGTCTTCGGGAACACATCCTATAGGCAAGAAATGTGTTCCAGAAAATAGTGGGTGACAAAATTGGCGCCGAAACTGTTTAAAAAGTCCAACCTGACTATAATATAATAAAGTCCAGATATATTGCCTGTGAATTAAACATGCCGAATGCTAAAATTTACCATCTTCTATTCATATTGTCTTCAATAATCCGTGTGTTAGATTTTTGGTAAAGACTGAAATCGGCGTCGACGTTTCATGTTTGATCAGTTGTATACATGCAGGTTTGTTTTAAGTTGAAAGTTTCTTCCTAAACGAACATGTAGCTTACTATTTACATGGGATTCAAACCACGCTCGGAAATTTTTGTTGAAAAAAAAAAACTGTTAGAAAAATGTTTGCTTCAGATTCAAAATCAGTGCCATTATTATCAGTAAGAAACAGCTATTGTCAGGTATCTAGCAAAACCTCTTTAAGGTCCTGTTCCTAGAAGCTTTATGCTCGAGTAGATGCAAATCACTATCCAAAACCAAAACTTGCAGAATATGTGCATAGTCTGGCGGAAAGTCCTGGGTTCGATTCCAGTGACCAATCTTTCTGACAGGTTTTTCAGGGTTTTTCCTCATTCAAACCAAACAAATACCGGGATTGGAACCTTCAGCTTAGGCTCTGGCCGTGTCCTTTACCTTACCCCATCTTGTTCTGAGCCATGATTCCTAATAGAAGGTCTCGGGTTCGAGTCCCGGCATGGGTGTCTGTGGATTTTAATTAGGTTGTAAATAATACAGTCGTTTACTAGACTGGCCCATATAAAATAAAGTTTACCAAAGTGTTGCCATAGCTGCCTAAAGACCATACATAAATTCAAAAAACATTTTTTTTTGTAGAATCTAGACACAGTATGTAAGTTCTTTGTATACCTTTACAGTACTTTATTATTATTATTATTTATTTTACTTTAAGCCTCCGGTGGGCGCGACCTCTTCTACTTCCACGAGCAGGCCCGTTGCGGCATTTATACCGCAATCGGATTGTTCCTATTTTTGCCATTATTATTTTTTAAATGAATAGTATTTGCTTAATAATATTGGATAAATACAGCAAGTATTTACTGGTAATTGTAATGAAATTAATTTACTCTGTTACTATCGGTTATTCGTTATGCATATTGTATTTTGTAGGATAATATTCTTTAAAACAGTTTTATTACATTTTGGATGACAATGAAGAATTGTTAATATTTCTTACAACGTCAATAAATATATTGCCGTTGTGTGGACCCGCGTTTTCATAACTGATTTCTGTAAACTATTCATCACCATGTATACTGTATATAATTCATGACCATGCATTTCCCTGCTGATTGTTCAGAGTCACTGCTATGGTTTCAGCTTTGAATCATTTCGTGTTCTGTGTCTGATTTAATGGAATCTGATTCACTTCCTTCTAAAGATAATTTCTCAACATTCGTACAATCATTTGTCATCATCTCTATCTTTAAAAGTGTCGCTTTCAAGTGGAAAAATAGTTACACCACAGGGCGCGCAGCAGCAAGTATACCGCAAATTTTACACTCATTAATTTCACTCTTTAATAGCGACTAAACTATTGTGAGAAATGTTTGCTATACTATTGCAAATAGTGACACACACATAGTAAATAACGAATACTTATGGACACATGTCCAGTTCGTACGTTATGATTCATCGCGTAACTGAAATGTTCAGCCAAGTGCCGCGGGCGCGCCCACCGGAGGGTTAAACTATATTCGACATATTCGCGTTTGAATCTCTAGATGTGTCCAAATCATATTTTAATATTATTTACCTATGTAAAATTAAGAAACTCTTCAGTGAAGTTGAATAAACAAAGCTGTAGTAGCAGTAGTAGTATTATACACTTAGATAATTGTTTAAATGAACGAGAGGATTTAAAGAAAATTATACATATATTCGAATGCGATTTATGTGCTGAAAATTTATTCACGGAGAAAGGCTAATCAAGTTTCTACGTAGTTTTTGTTGTTCTAAGTGAGCATATGCTGTGTGTGTGAGAGAAAGAGAGAAAGCAAACGAATGAGTGATTGAGAGATTCTCATTGTATTCTTCCGATGTGCTTCATAGTGACTCACTAATTGGCGTTTAAACTTTGCTTTACAATCCAGACAGTCTAAGCGTTCTTTATTTACTTAATAGGCAATTAATACTAACTACTCACAGCAGCCTCATTATTCCAGCAAACCGTTGTTGCTTCTGCATTAAAACATAATTCAAATTGCTATTTACCGGTTTATTCGGTTCTGTATTGAAATTGCTGTAACACGGAATTAATGATGTACATTTCTTTCTTTCTTATTTTTAAATACTAACATTTGTTGTATACTAATAATTGTTTTATATGCAGGTGGCTTTAGTCTTATGATTCTTTTTAATTTTTAACTAAACTTAAGCGTGGGAAATGAGAGAATTGATTAGCAGTAACTTTCACCTGCTTGTTTTCATTTGTATTTTTAAAAGCTGTTTGATCGCCTGCGGTGTGTGAGTAATCACCGCTCTTTGATTACCAGTTTCGAACAGTTGCTCTGATCAAATATAACATGTAGAGCAATCGCATGGGATAGCTCTTTTGTTCTGTCAACCGATTCTTGGAACTGAACTCGCTCTCTGCTTTTCATTATTTTGGTCTTTGAAACATCTCTATCAACCGGTAACGATATTCATGGCTTTTTGGACGTCGTACATAAAATGAGCGTAAAATTAATTAAATTCTTCCTTATTGTGAAAAGACGTGTCCGATGTTAAAATAAAGGGGATTATTGCTTTCTCTGCGATATTCTACTGGTGTTATAGCTTCTGTCGGATAGCCACCTAGTGGAAGGGCTGCGAAAATAATTTGTCATAATAAATTACATAGACTCTACTCCCATTTTTGGATTCCAGTAGCTTGAAGAATTTGAAAGCAGAGCATCATGGCAACGAACTCCAGTACTATTCATGAAGAGGACGATGATGTCACTCAGATTTCTTTTAAGGTAAGAGTGCTTGGTTTTGCTTACATTGTTTTAAGTAATTTATTTTCGCATTTGATACATAATAGAGTAGCCTCGCTATAGTTCACATCACAGGTTAATGCTATAATAATAGTATTTGTAGCAGTACCTTTTGTCATAAGTTTCGATAGTTTCGTAGATATATTTTGACTAATATAGATAGTATATACTTCACTTGAAATAAATAAAACGCAGTGATGTTTTAGTTTATGAAGACATCAGAAAACCAGTTAAATAATTAAATTAACAACATAATTTTGCTTGAGTGTTTAATTTCGTTATTGGTTGACCTTAAAATAGTCAATAGTCTGAGCTGCATGTGCACGTTATCAACTGGTGCTGAAGATTTTCATTGGTTCGTGTGATCATTTCAGCAATATGTAGGCCTAAATACCGTTTCGAGAATTGCGTATAATGCTATTTGCGCATTCACGAATATTTGCTGTTTGATTAATTTAAAAAAAAAAAAAAAAAAAAGGCCATAGGCGTTTATCCCAATAGCTACTTCGACGACTTATTTAGAATTTCCCAACGCTCCTAGTGAATATAATTCTGCTTGATCAGTATAGTCAGCTGAGAGTTTCTGGTGCTTATTGACCATTTGTACTACGTTCCTTACTGTATGGTCAACGACGCGCTGATTTTGCGTCTATACTCTACTCATGGGTTCAACAATTACCTAGTATAATTTATCAGAAGAAATCTTTGATGCTGTGTTAGGAGCTAATGAAAGGGATTGCTCAAGTATTACGTAATAATTTAAAGGGGAGGAGGGGTTCAAGCTATGGTTACTTTAGAATGGGGGAGGGGGATTAGAGTAATGCTAACGTAAGATTATCCTAAAACTATATTATGAAGATTTAAACAGCTTTTTGGACTACGAAATAACCATAAGAAATTTGACAAGTCTTACGTAAGCACGAGTTGTATTTGCTTACAAGGGAGACGAGGGGGTGGTTAAAATCACCAAATATTACGTAAGCACATTTTAAGACCCCAGATGATAAAATGGGATATTTTCATTTTAAATGTAGTGGATATTTTTCCATATTTGTTGACTGTCAAGGTTGCTACAGTAACCACAAGCCGATAGATGTTACCTACTCTTCACCGATACGGCTGAGTGTCATGAAAAATACGAAAATAAAGTAGAATATAAGACTCCGCTGTCTATTGAACGTATCCTTTGAAACTCCCATAGAAATTTCATGACTGTTCGTGTCAAACTTCGTTTTTAGGTTGTGTTGCGAAAATTCCCTAACTTCATTCCTCCTCGTATTAGTATTGCCTTCTGTAAAGATAACATATTGACCTGTTACAGAATGTTAAGTCATCGTCATAAACCCGTTGTTGGCTTCAGGTAGCTAGATTTTTCCACGTAGTTTAATTGCAAGAAAGAAGTATTTTCATAAAAGGATAAAGCCTACCTAACTTTCATTGACTAGCAAGTTGATCTCCTGCTTTAGGGAATTATTTATTGATGTGATCATGTACAGATAACGAAGTTTTCCAAAATAGGGAACCCCTCCTTTCTAGGTTTATATTTCTGAAGTACACGTTAGATTTCATTGTGTTGGTAATTGTCGTAAACAATAAATGATCTTTAAAAAATACACAGAGAAAATGATAGCCGACATGACCAGGATTGATTCGAGCCCGGATCCTCAAGTTTCCTGACGGGTATCCTAACCATTCAACTATAGACGGCAGTCTGTGTATATAGAACATTCCTCGTGCCTCAGCTATTGACATCTGATTGACAAAAGCCAAGGCACGTGAAAATTTATTGAGCCATTTTGTTTCAGCAAATCGTGCAGTATGAAAATATATATATATATATGAAAGATATATGCTAGCCTACATTTAATTATTTCGTACTACAAGATTTGTAGCAAAATTTTCTCAGTAAAAGCCTCCACATACTGTGTATTGACATTATAGAAACCAGCATTTAGTAACTGGCTCAGCTGAGGCATGAGGCACATGCACTCCATATACACACAGATTGGCTTCGCCGTGGCTGTAGTAGTTTAATAATTACTTAATAAGCATACCCGGCCTGCAGCTACGAGATTCGGGTACTAGTTTCCGTCACGGCAGTGATCAATTTTTGTGTATAGTTTTCAGCGGTTACCTTACATAAGATCCTGGTGTAAAAGAAATTGCATATGATAAATACCATTATTTACCTCTCATTGCTACATACATCATTTCTGCTTCGTACAAGGGTGTATAATTCATTTGTGTTCCTTCTACGATTTTTAATTAATATATTTTAATATCTCGAAATGTATTAGTTATTGGAAAATCTGACGTAAAACTGGTGGTATTTGCGTAATGACTATGGCTTTTTTCAAAACTTTATGGCCTTGCCAGCGTCTTAATCTACGGGACGTGACTTCATTCATGCTGATCCATGGGAGAAGGAACAGATAAATGTATGGTATCATTACTGATGGGAACTAGAAGACACTTCTTTTATAAAACTAGTCATGTTTATATCATGACTTCCTAATTACGATGCTCCCGTGTAGTACACCACCAGGTAGATGTTGGAGTTGTTTCTAGTTCAAACTCTTGAAAGCAGGGTCGCATTTCTGGATTTCCGTTACCATATTGCCGACATCGGTAGCCTTATGATCTGAGGCGTATTGTCTCCAAGGTTTCTTTCCCCATTCTACTGCCGTCAGAGGCATGAATGTTCGTGGAAAAACAGAATCGAGACGGACCGAGGTCATTAGTTACTAAAATGTCTAAAATACCAAGTTTGCTTTTTACCGTAACTACTATTTCTAAAAGAAACCGCGTCACAGCCTCACAGGTTTTGAAAACTGAACAGATAATTTCGCTGACAATGTAAGGTCAAATACAACAGATGATACCTTACAGTTTCGACACTGTCATCGTCGAAGTCTGAGGAAGACTCCGATAGTGTCAAAACTGTAACATCATATATACTGTATATTGACATTGCCTTGGCAGCGAAGTGATCTGTTTTAATAGTACAAATACCAGGCCTAAGTAGTGTTATATTAATTACCTTAAACTTTATAACTTTGTATGTGAAAAGCTACTGTATTAGCAACCTTACAGAAGCATTTCTTAAATTTTAGGTCGATTTTGAACATAAGTATGAGTTCGTAGTTCTACAAGAGACAAGGTTTGATCATTATTAATTCGAAGGCAATGTTTTTATGTCTTTCCAACGAATTATTTCAGTGAATTCCCAAGAAATAAGCCAAATGAAACTTGACAATATTTTCGTATAACATGTCAAGAATTGCGTGAGATCGTTCCGTGCTAGGCACCTGCATAATGTCAGAAACGTGAGTGTATATATCTTTTGCGTTTACATTCACCTAATCATATAATGTTTCAAAGTAATAACCATATGTTTGCTCTCTTCCATAAGTGAGTCTCTTGTGGAAGTAAAAAACAACAGAAACAATGTTTTATTTTAATCATGTTTTTCTACTTCGATCTATATTAGAAGGTTATGAAATATTTGAAATCTCTCTAACTGATTGCTTCGCCTCTGAACTCTTTAAAATATGATTACTTGCGAGTACTGGCCGTCAGTTCCATTGGAAATGACAGTAATATCAAGACCCGTTGGTAGCTGTAGGATAGCCGTTGAATTTCTTAGAATATATCAAACGTTTCGCGGAATGCTTTATGATCAAACAAGTTGGTCTGTTTTCTTTATTATCCTAGTGTTACACGAATACTTTAGTCAGTGTAGTGTGTTCTTTCAGGTAATTTACTGTACAGGATGATGCAAAAGTCAAACACCCTGTTGAAAACTGGTGGAGAGCGAGAAACCCATGTTGGATACGGTAACGTGGGTAGAGCTCTACCTGACTAGCGGTTGGAAAGCATGACGGCCATCTTGAGAATCGCAATCTTTGATTTAGATCGAGAACTTCAAATGGGAAGAGGGTCATGTGATATTGTTTTACGCTAGCTCGTTCCCAGAAATTCAAATGTGGAGTTATTTTTCACCCACGTTTAATTATTTAGGAGGTAGGTAGGGATCCTGGAAGTTGGATTTGGCGTCCTATAGCATGTGCTCAATGTGAATGTGGCGGACACAAAGCAGATAATTTCTCGAAATCCTCATGGACCCTGCGTAACACATCGGTTAAATTTTTCACGATACATCATGTTTTTATAATGACCCCAGAGATAGAAATTATGGGGCGTGAGATCCAACATCCCGGAAATTTCTTCCACCACCTGCTTTACTGTAATCTGTCCACTATGGGGTGGCGTCATAGCAATAACGATGGTTTTGTTCACTGACCTTACCATAGACATAGAATAGGGAACCACACCCACAAAAGAAACATTAGATCCTCAGTTCATCGCTCTAGAGCCCATTATGTAAACTGTAACTGTCTTCCTTATTCACCATCACTTGGTATTGTTGCCATTGTAGCTTATACGGATGCGGTTTGGTTTCATGCAGCACCCGTACGGTCAGTGGTCGAAGTGAGGCGGTATGCACCGGTATGGCATACCGGCTCTGATTTTTGAAAACTAAACGCATACCGTTACTGAAACACATGCTATACGTGTTCTTATATCAATTTCTGATTTGTCTAGGCAAATTTTAGGAAATCATACAGTCTCTGTTTCTTTCCCACTTCGAACACTGCGTACGGTAATACGAACCTCTGACAGCTGACATCGCCAGTAATCGTCGATTACTGCGTGTCTCTTCATAATGGCTGTTGTTATGTTCTTGCCGGTTGCGGTCCTCAGTCGTCCTGCGTTCCCTCTCGCGCACAGATCTCTTCTCATTTTTTTTTTTTCAGTATCTTGAACATGGTTGTGTGTGATAATCTCTCTCCAGACGACACGCGTCGGAAGTCAGCTGCAATCATGCTGGTACTGTGACTACCACTCATCAGCAGTCTCGATCCGTTCATGGTTTAGCGCCATGCTGAATCACCTAGAATGACAATGACAAACAATTACCTTTCGCCAAATCCGAATATTCAGGGTCCCTATATGCTACACAAATAAACGTAGGTGAAAAATGTCTTCACGTTTGAATTTCTGTGAACGAGCTAGTCTAAAACGATATATCACATGAGCCCTTGCCATTCACAAATTCTCGACCTAAATCCAAGGTGGCTTCTATGGTGCTCATCACCCATCAGGGTGCCATGGTGCCCACCCCCACCTACATATTCGATATCCAACATTGGTCTCACTCCCTCCACCAGTTTTTGACTTAGCAGGCCGTTTCTAGACTTTTGCCTCACACTATTTTAGCCACCACTGTTTTGGCCACTTCCGTTTTCTACTTTCAGCCTTTCCCTGCAGTGGTAGAAAGTGCATTATTCCCAGAATCAAATACGTTTTTTCGTATATGATGGCAATATGGTATATTTCGTTACATCACCTATCATCAAAACTTGCCGCTTCACCTTTTGGTCGCTCTCACCCATTCGTTCACCATGATAAAATAATCTGTGTTCATGACCACTAGTGGATACTTCGGTCGTACATCGTACTCGAAAGGGAACCACATATGTTTTGTAAGAAATGCAGTTTACAGCCTGCGAAGTACAGTTGTTGAAAATATGGGTCCTGGTAGGTGTGAGCCACCATAATTCGTTTCTCGTCGTTGACACATTGATACAACATGAGTTAAATTGAAGACCATTTTGTGTTAACACTGCAAACAGATTTAGAGGTATTATTTTTAAATTTGAATCCGTGTTTTGTTTTCTCTTCGCTTTGTGTGGCAGACGGAAAGAACTGTATTGAACACACGTTGCCGTAACATGCCCTCGTTCTTAGAGCGATTTCGTACCTCGCCTCGAGAGTAATCATTTAGAAGGTTTCCCTTTTACATCCTGAGAGCACGGAAAGAGGCACATATATCTAGAAATTGTACCCAATAGGTTTACTGAATGTAACAGCATTACAGTATCCTCCTTGTTTCGAAATTTTCACTTTACACTATGACCTAAACTGTAGTGTATATAACCGGGGATGTGCGTGTTTCAAATAATTATATAGTACGTAGAGAGATGGGGGCTGGGGATAGTAACAAGAGAATTGAATGTGCAAGAGAGAAGGGAAATCTTCACACATCAAGTGCACTTTAGTGGATTGTGTTGCTAGAATTAAGGACGTAAAGTAATTTAAAGCAGTATGCAATGTAACTGCTGCTCTTAAAATTCAAATTTGAAGACCTCTTTTTGGTATGAAACATTCCACTTCATTGGTATTGGATAAAATTCAGCTAACTCTGGGTGGTGGTTCAGAAGAAGCGTGCTCGCATCTTAATCAAAAGGATACGGGCTCAAATTAGTGATGGACACAAACTGCTTAAAACAAATATGGAACTATTTCAAAACCTAATTTGTGATTTCGATTTTTGTTCAGGTCTCAATTCTTGAAGTTAGGTTTTCATTTGAAGATTCGGTTTAAATGAATTCATATTCAAATGTAGAATCTTCTGTTACGCATTTTTGCTTTTTTGGAAGAGGAATCAGAAACATCATTTTATTTCTGTTTTTACATAGACATACAGATGCTTATCAGAATAATGGAAACACCTGAACGAAAGTGCAACTTACCAGATTACTATGGTGTCGGGCCACCTTTCGCCTTCAGAACAGCCTTGATGCGACGTGGGATGGAGGCATAGAGGTCGTGAATGGTAGCAAGTGGAATATTACACCATTCCTCGTGCAGGGCATTGGCCGGTTCTGTGAGAGAGGATGGAGGTGGAAATCGTCGCCGGAGTCGTGTTTCCAAGATGGACCACAGATGTTCAATTATGTTGAGATCTGGGGATTGGGCGGGCCAGGGGAGGTGTTGAACTTCATCCCGATGTTCCTCAAACCACGCTGCAACAACTCCAGCTGTGTGAATGGGTGCATTATCATCCTGGAATATGGCGTCATTGTCCGGGAACAACATCCGGACCATAGGATGCAAGTGGTCTCCTAAAATTGCGACATAATCGTTGGCAGTGATGCGTCCGCGAAGTGTGACCACAGGACCCAATGAAAACCATGATATTGCGGCCCACAGCATCACCGTGCCGCCGCCATGTTTCACAGTTGGGCGGAGACACTGCAGATCATACGCTTCTTTGGGCGTTCTCCACACATAAACACGGCCCGTGGTTTGGAATAGGGTGAATGGTGACTCATCCGACCATACCACACGTTTCCAGTCGTCAACGGTCCAAGTTGCATGGTCGCGGCGGACTGTGATTGTCGAAACAGGTTGGGGGAGGTGCTGATTGAGTTCCTCCGTCACTTGCGCCGCAGTGGCACGACGGTTCCGCGTGACAATGCGCTTTAATACCCGGCGTGCCCTGTCACTGATGCTTTTCTTCCGCCCACTGTTCCGCTTCCCCGATGTGGTTTTCCCGTGTGTTGTGTAGGCCGTCATCACCTTCGACACTGTCCCTGGCGACACACCTAACACACTAGCCACTGCCGTCACACTCACTCCACATAACCGCGCACCAACAATTTGCCCTCTTTGAAACTCTGAGAGGTCTCCCATTTTACACTACCTCCGTCTGCTGCAGCCACTGCACACTCCTGTTCCACGACGCCTGACGTAGTATGGAGACCGACCTAACACACCACCACCAGCAGTCCGGCGCTGCGGTCGCCACGACACCACTGCCAACCCATACATCTGACGTGTTGCCAACTACAGGTGTTTCCATTATTCTGATAAGCATCTGTATATTTGTGTAATTTTTAAATACTGCTTTTGTCCACTCCTAGTTCAAATCCGGGGACCGGTTATCCTCATTGTTGTTATTCGAGGTTTGTGATCCACATCAGTCAGATGTTGAGTTCGTAGCTTGCAATAAGTCCCCCATCCTTCTTATTGATGATGCTGATGAGTGTTCTGCCGGAAGGCAGGTCCTGACCCAAAAGTGCTTTGGCAAGATGAACCGATTGTAGTTTGCCGTTTACTTCCAGGGCTAACGTTGGTCTTAAATCGAACCGGGAACCCCTACAGATCAGCGAGTGACCACTGACCCACATGGGGACACTTTCATTCTCATTAAACGAAGGACTAGACGGTCTGTAGCCCTTTTGCTTAGCTTAATAGTAAAGGTGTCAAATAACTAAGAAATTTCACCAACAAAAATAGCTTCATTAATGTAAGTAAACTACTTTACCAGAACTTATTTTACTTATATCCATTGTTGGTTGTGTAGAAGGGGAGATAGTTGGGCTTTTTCGGATCTCTGGAAATTTTTCCCCTAGCTCTGGTTTTCCGATATTCTCCAAGTTGGGGGATGAATGACATTAAATACGGTATTTTACCTGTTTGAGAAATTTTTCCTTCTATCTGCTAATTAATTTCACAAATCGGTCGTGTGCTGCATAACATAATATCTTCCTTTTTTATATATATAAGTTCGTTTTGCTGCTATACACGGAGAGATGCACGTGATACTGTGACTTTGGGTGAATTGATGAATCTGATAGCTTTTATCATTCCAGTGTATTTCATGTTATCGAAAGTTCTCAGATCCAAAACCTGGGGCTGGCGTACTGAGTCAAGTTTTGCCTAGGGTCTGTTAGTCACACAAATACCGTGATGGTATAGTTCCTCTGCAAAAGGTCCAGAGCTCCTAGCCTCCTCTTCTCCATTGATGTAGAAAGTAGAGGTCAGAGCTGCAACCGGGTTACTTTTGGTGATCCGGTCCGGAACTGATCCGAATGACGCGACTGACCCGGTAACCCGGTTTCGACCCAAATGATTATAGGCTAACTTTGTGATCCGGCGACCTGATGAACCCAGTTGACCCAATCTTAACCTGACGACCGTCTCTTGGTTTTGTTTGACCTGGTATTGTTGCTGTGGCTTCAATTTGTGAGATTCAAAAATTCTTTCAGAATAGACTTTTCGAGGGAAGGGTTATTTACAGTACTCCAGGGGTATTTTTGTTCTTCCGAGGATATATATCGAAACGCCGTATGTCGGTGGTATAACGTTGGCGTAGCATTCGTGAGGTCGTGGATTCGATCCCAGCGCCCGACCATTCTGACTGAGGTTTTCGTCAAATGCTAGGATGGTACCTTCAACATGGGCCCTGACCGACACCTTTCCCCTGCCCTATCCCGTTCTGAACTTTGGATGCCTGAAGGCCATAAAAAAAGTTCATAAAATCCGAGGATATATGACTTTTTCCATGTGTTGTTACTATTGTTAGGAACTCTTCGGCATCGTATTCTTGGTGTTCGGGCGGGGGGATAGGGTAAAAAACCTCTGAACCTTATTTAGACACCGAAAGTCATAAGGAAAGATTTTTTTTTTAAATGCTTGGTCCTCCGGATCATCGCATCGAAATCGGGTCACCGGGCCAGGGCGGGTCCTAAGCATAGACCCGGTGACCCGTTTCATAGCTTGACCCGTATCCTGACTGAGAAGCTTTACAATCTCAAGGAACTGAAAGTAAGTTGAAAGAAAAAAGAAAAAGAATCTATGTTGCAAAGCTAGAGTATTTTGTGCAATTTGTCTTGTTGCACGTAGATACCACATTGCATAGGCTTACAGTGCAGGCATCCCTCTGTACGTGCAGCTTTTACCTTTTGCTTTTATAAGGAAGAAAGTTTGTTAAAATGTGGGGCAGTCGTTGAAATCTCAGTCGCGTAACTTTAATTTTCCTCCGTAAGAGAAGCGAATCACACGCTTCTGTGCTGTAGTCTTATCGGTTAAGCTCCGCTACTTGACTGCCGTATCCTGAAGAGAATATGTAATCATGAACTGACTCAAGCTAGTTCGTCCTGAAATAGAGTAATTCATTGCTACGTTGAATCATTGCATGTGTGCTTTAATGTCTTTTTAATTGATTTCGAAAATGACTCAACGTGGCTTCTTCATGTAAGAAATTGCAATAGCCTCCCAAGTTAGTACAGTAGTTTTGAAGCTTATGATGATAAAAGTGAACACACGTGTGTAATAGAGTCCCTCAAAATATAAATTATAATATTATTTAACAGGACTGCGGAGTCTGTACACAGAAACTTCTACTTAAATTATTTAATACTACCGCCCCCGCCCATGTATTTGTAATTAGATTTTTTCATTGATAGCATGCAACAGAAAAGGCATTTAATCGCTGGCAAGTCTTTGTTCATTAACCCACATAACAAATGTATTTTTTGGCGAATGCCTAGTGAATGATAGAGAATTAGATATATTAATACAAAAATAATTCAGTGGGAAGTCGAAGCACTTCATGCTTGGAGATATTGGTGACCAATAATCGACGCGCGATTATTGTTACGTAAATAATCGCAACGATCTCAGGATTGTTAGAACGTAAACCACAGATGAAAAAAAAAAAAGCATTTACTCGATTCAGTAACGTTGTAATTGGAAGTATATAATTTATATTTTCCACATTGTCAAAAACTAACCGTTACAAATATCCAGCTGCCTCGTGGTAAGTGAATACGTGCGATGCCACTTACAAGCCCTGGCTGACTACCTTCCAACATCTCTCGTCCACTCTATCCCGGCCTGAGCCGAAGATACCTAAAGGCATCTTACTATACTAATATTACTTGTTCGAATAATACCCAATGATAATGGCATGTTCCTATCAGAAATTTAAAATTTTAAGGTATTACAATATTTATTTTTGATATTTCCTGCTCCGACTCCAGTAAGTCAATAATGCTTTGAACTCTGCCCTGCCCAAGCTGATACGTGTTAGAGAACGTATTATTTTTGCCTCCTAAGTCAACCCCCCCCCCCCTTCCTGCCACGTTCAAAATCCAAGGTTTTTTTTGGTCAGACAGTTTGCAGAGTAGCCTATCGGTGTTGACTTTTCTAGCCGTTATACGTACATTCACGCCCGGTTGCACAAAACTTTTTAACCCTAATCTTGGGATTAAATACACACGTCATAAATAAAATATTTAGAGAGAGAATGCAGCGAATTCTCATTCGTTCCTTCCATGCCACCTGGTGTTAGTCCAATCGAACTAGGAGTGAAGTTTTTTTAGTAAGCCATGGGCAATATTTACGTTTTTAATTTATTGCAATCCAATAAACTGAAGTATCAGTTACCGAACTCGAACTTCTTATCTTTTTTTCGTTTTTAAACTCGAATGCAGAAACAATTATTGCATACTAGTTTAATACATTCCTAGTTCGGCTGAACTGGTACCAGGTGGCGAAGGAGAGAACGTTCTCGGTGCAGTATTAGGTCTCCTTTTCATGCAGTGTTTTGCTTGCGCTTGTTATGAGTAGAAACCTGAATCAGTTTTCATAGATGTTAATTAAAATTAGTTTTTAAATATTCCAATGTTATTCTTCATATGTTCGGTACTTTAAAGGATTGAAAATACGAAGTGTGAGTACCAGGTCCAGTTATGGTGTGTGCCCGCGTATTATTACTTTGAAGAATGTGTAGTAGGCTTATTCCTACGTTCTGTACATTCTGTACATAATTTCATGAACTCCTATCAATATTCATAAAGAAGAGTAGTTTCAGAAAAATAGTTATGATGACACAAAAATATTTTTGTCATTCATCCTATCGTTGATGTTTTTATCTTGTTTTGTGGATTGGCGTTTTGTAATTATATAAATGAAAATGAATATAGCAATAAACCAGGGAATTAGGGGCAGAATCATAAGTAAGTCCTGATCAAATTCATGTAGTAGGAAACTTAAAAGCACAATAATGTGTGGATGAAATCTGGTACGAATGGCTTAATTACTAGAAAAATACAAACTTCCCCCACGCCTCAAAGTGCTTCAATTTCCACCCCAGTTAGGATTGATACGAGTTCCAAAGTTCGATTCTCGCCGGTGTCAATTCTTTTACAGCACACCTTTCTTAAAAAATTATAACCTTACTTTTTCCTGTGTACTTATAAAGAATTTCCCCCACCCACCCACTTTGGGTTCCGTTTGCTTTTTTTATTTTATAAGTTACTTTAATTACGTTAGGTTAGATTAATTTTTATGTATACGCATTTTGCAAATTTACACATTTCACTGACCTAGGCCTACGTAGCTTGGAAAAATCAGGTTACATATTTTATTTTTCATTAAACAGTTTCTTCCAGTTCGGAATATTACTGTCCCGAGAACGTCGTCGAAAAAGTGGTGTGATAGCATGAGTCATAGCATAGCATTATAGGGTAAACGTCCCTGAACTTGACACTCCCAAGAGATTTTTTTTTAAATTAATCTCGAAAGTAAATTGGAGAAAAAACTTTATTGTTCTGCTGATTACTTCTTTAATGACTTCTGCACACGAAATACATTATTTTTGTTATTGGTCCTGGTTAAGGTGATAATTTCAGTTCAGAAGATTTCGTTAAGTTACGAATTTAACCTATAAGCTAAAATCTAAGCAGATAAGCGAAGAACTGTACTTCCATTCTTTATCAACTAGGATGTTTAGAGCCCCCTTAGCATGTATGATCCAAACTAGTTATTGCTACTAGGGGTTGCCAATAATTGCTTTGCCATTTTTCCATAGTGCCCATATATAGCGCATGCGCACAAATGATTTCTAACAATCATTCTCTTTAAATCAAAAAAATACGATCACTACTATTTTCACGTACGATGTGGCTTCACATATACTTAGTAGGTGTGTCAACTACTGGACTCAGCAGCAGGGATTCCGCCAGGATTTTCAGTTTGGGGGATGTAAAGTCAAAATTGAGAAGGTGTAAGTAGAGTTTTGGACGGTTTCTGTCGAAATGTGACCGCAAAGTGTTAAAGTTAGCGGAGGGTGTTCTCGAGGATTTGTGGGGTGACACCCCTCACAGGGAGGGTCTGGCAGGATCACTGCTCAGCAGTGTCAATAATAAGTACATGTTTTCAGATCTCGAAAACGTATAGTGAACGTTAGTGCCATTAACTGGACACGAAAGGTGCCTGGTTAGAGGGTGGCAACAATAGGTCATTTTGCTATTTTGAAGAAAAACACGTTCTGCATTTCTATTGTTTCAGGTTTCAAAACGACATTCGTCCAAAAAGTTGCCAATAACTGG
>JAGDQP010039799.1:0-12656 GCA_022664845.1 Lepisma saccharinum | reverse complement strand
TTTTAATATATATATATATATATATATATATATAGCACATATCATTACCAATATTCTTTTCAACTTTGCCTATTTTTATAATTCAGCAAAAACCTATGAGATTGCACCATGGCCAATGTAAAAGATGTAATTAATATACCAAGGACGTATTTTCGTTTCTGAAAAATATAATTTTCGGGACTGATTTTTTTTTTCTAATTTTTTTCAAATTTTCATTTGTCTATAATTGTGTGAAATTTATACTCGTATTGGTAAAAGTATTCCAGGACCTTTTTCTTACTATTATGATACTTAAAATTCATATACTCCTTTATTATCCACGATACTTATTTACTACTGGAGTATTTAAAATCCATATAATTATTTTGTTTCAATCATTGAGGACATCTTATTTGAGTACTGATACTTTGAATTTGCACACCTGTTCGGTACAATCAAGTATAATCGTCGTACTAGGAATTTATCTTATTCGTTAATATCATTTGAAGCTTTAGCATTAAGCATTTTACAATAGTTTCAGCTCGTATCATTAGTGAAAGCGTTGCTATGTCTGTGTAAGGACAGGTGTTCTCTTCCTTTCTGAAGAATGCCATTCAAACTCTTTTCTCGATATCAGTGACGAATACAGATTCAAGCTTCTGTAGGGGCTTTCGGACTACAGTGTCAATACTGTCTCTGGGTCCACGCTTGCTCTCAAATATGCATGGTTATTCAGTGGAAACGTCTAATTTCTCATTAGGATGCTCGATGCATGGGTGGAATTGTAACTTGAAATTAAGCCAGAAGAGCTATTTTCACGATCCCTTCCATTACGTATAATTCAGCGTTTATCTATCTATCAATTAGTTTAAACAAAAATGATATCGGCATATAGGTGTTGTTAATATAATCACTTAACTACAATTGTTTTTGTTTTGTCCCCTTGTCCAACAATATATTAATAGATAACACCTGTTAAGTTGAAATCAAATGATACAATTCAAAATTCTATGCTTCAACTGAAAGTGTCTTATTTCGAGCTCGAAACTTATTTTTTAGCTAACCAACTTATGCATGTGTATAACTAGGCGACACCATTCAAGATCTAAGCGATTCTAGGATGCGCTCGGAAAGACAAATCAGATGATCAAATCTCTATAGATAAGCAGAAGTGTTCCTTTTTGCAAGCTATGTATATTTGTAAACTCAAAACTTAGTTTACAAAATATGTCGGTTAGGCCATACTGCACATTTTTACATTATTTTCTTTAGCTTACAATGGTTCGTGGTGTCCTCAAATCTTGCAACGTTAATTTAACTCATTTCCCTACATTATACGATGATTAAATTTTTCACAGCGACGTACGTCAGGTGACAATACAATATTCCATTCATACTTTCATATATTTCTATATTTTAAAAGCATATTTAATTATTTTCTTTAATTTTGCGCATAAATACTAGCCTGCAACAATTTGGCGTTTGACCGGTTGCAGAACACTTTAGGATTTGGGTAAAAAATAATTTTAAAAAACGTTTTAAATACACACTTTTCTTAAACAATTCGTACTAAAAAGTAAAAAAAAAAAATTTGTTTATGCATGAATAAAAAGAAAAGCATGGGGTGCGGCAATTGAAGAATTTATAAAGTGACTGTAAAGGAGAATGCGCCTGATGCTTTTCTTTTTATTCATGTATAAACAAAATTATTTTTTACATTTTAGTATGAATTCTTTAAGAAAAGTATGTCTTTAAAAAGTGTTTTTATTATTTAATTTTCATTTTGACGTAGATAAATAGAATAAAAGATATTCACTTTTATTATGTGGTAAGATCAAGAATAACAAGAGATAATAAAAAAAGATTACATTAAACATTCCAGAGGAGTAGGAAGAGACTGACCCTAAGTAGACAAGAAATATATATATATATATTTTTTTACAAAGATTTGTTATTTGCCGTAATCTGCTTTAAATGAACGTCATTTCCCCTTTCAGTTATTGAGTTTTTGTGCGTTGTATTTTGCAAATTATACGTTCCTATGTGCGGGGAAATGTGCTTATGAATATACAACTTTCTCTCCACACAAGAGCAAAAGCAACCCGTTTTCCCCTAAAAACCCTCGCAATCTCCCATCATGGTTCGAATTACCCTGCGTTCGTTCTCTTTTCCTTTAAACCAGAGACAGATGTTGAGATTTCGATGTGCCTGATGTACAGAATTTCAAACTACAAGGAAAACTACTAGGAAAACTAGATTTCGTCCAATGCGCGCTACAGTGTGATGCTATAACACTCTCAACCGTAGATGAGAATTTGTAATAATACACAAAACTCTCTCCAATGTTAATTAGTTAGAGTAGAGATTTCTAAACTGATTACAAATTCATAACAATTCCTGATACGACCTCTCAGAGGGTAGCATAAAAAAATGAGTACGTGCAATATTGTTTGTTACCAGCATTTATTTAGCTTCAATCGATGTCCGCAAAAATGGTTTTTAACACACTTTTCCAGATAAGCTAGAGAAATCTGAAACATGATAATTCATGATTGTAAAGTGTAACTGAATTACAGTTTTGGAAAGAAGATCTCGGAATATTTAAAAAAAGAAGGAGAAATAATTGCCAACAAGGACTAATCGTTAATGACCTGTTCGAGATATCCACCCACACGTATAGAACACATATCAGCAGTGGTGTTGAATTTCTCCCCCTAAATTGACTTTGGAGCCAACAAATATTAACTAGCAACAAACTTTCCTTGTCACCAACTTGTTTTTGCAAGACTGTGAAATTCCTGAGTAAGCTCTCCAGTAATAGAAATCAGCTCGACTGTTAAGTTCTTCTTTAAACCTATACAAAATGAAAGTGAAAGAGTGACGGGGGGAAAAAAGACAAGAAAATACTCTCAGTTTGAGGTTTCCGCAATCTGTTTCCTATTATGTCTTCACACCATCACTCGGGCGTAAAAGCGAATCCGGATGCGAAGTTAGAGCTTTGAGAAAAGCAAAGAATTAAGAATAACGAGAGAGAGAGAGAGAGAAGCTCTGTTAGGATGAATGAAGCAAACGTTGCGGTTTTCGTCGTCTTTGATCTGCACTCTCTTCTTTGAAGATATGACTGTAAAAGAGTTTAAAAGTGACTGTTCTCGCACTCTTTTTGTAGATGTGAATGAGGTTAAAGAGATAATTTATTCTGTGAAAGAAGAGGAGAGGCCTACGTTCGCTTGATTCATCGGTGACGCATGCAGTGTTTCGGTGAAGTGAATCTGACTGCAGAGCTATAGTTGAATATGTAAGAAAAGGTTATTCAAGAACAAGCTAATATTAACCCTCCACCGTATGCAATTGCGTATCTTCCTTGTCATTAGCTAGTAGAATTACAGTAATTCAAATGATGTGTCCTGTGCTTACTTCCTCTTTAACCTTCCTGTTATCTGTTGACCAGATCGAAGCATCTTCATCGGTTTTCTGCACTTGGTAATAGATTTTTATTTGAGATCTTGGAAACTTTACTTAGTCCGTACACGTGCACTGTAATTTTTGGAACTTGATTTTACACAGGAAGTACGTTTTATTTATATGGATTCTTTCTACTTTAATACTCATTCTTATGAATTATACATATTTCAATTTTGCACATATTTCATTTGTTTTGCTTCATTATTAACAGCTTATGAAAATTTTGTGCACAAAATGATTGGAATAAAATCTGTAATTGTGTGTTTTATGATTTTCCTTTAAAACTCCAGAGAAAAAGTAACTGATGTGAGGTCGAGAGATTTCCGAGGCCAGGGTGTATTCCCTTTGCGAGGAGTCACAATTAAAAAAAAAAAAAAACAAATCTTGCAGCAATGTCATAGCCTGTTTCTGGGGCGGGTTGCTCCGCAAATCAGTCTACAAAGGACAATCAAAATGATGGATACTTATTCCGATGACACTGGTATATGAGCCGAAGCTCCATAGACAAGATGAATTGATAATGCTTTGCCATTGTCTTCCATTGGATGAACAAAGGACGGCATTTATACCGCTTAAAGTGGGCTTCCCAACCAGTAATGTCTGCACCAAGTAATGAACTCATTATCCCTTGATTACAAGGTAGAAACTGTACCACTTATCAAGTGGTGAAGCTTCAAACACATTGTCAGTTTATATTGTGGCATAAGTACGTAATTTCCTAACTATTATAAATTAAAATAGACCCGGTACTGTAGTACTTTGAACAGCAATAGTTTTTTTCAAATACGTTTATTAAATAATTAGTTCAACCAACCCTTCAAATTAATAAATTAATCACCACAATTATCGTCGTTAGCGTAAGAAAAATTAGTGTTCTGATGATAGTGGTAAGATCCTTTAAAAGAGGTTTAGTCAACTTTGTTCCTTCCGGTATTATCCATTATTTTTTTCTCGTACCGTAGGCCAATGAGGCTTTTGGAAATTTAATTTTTAATGTAATAAGCACATGCTATCAATAATACATTCATATGAAAAGTTAAGACCTTTCAGATCATGTCATGAATAAATTTGAGTCAACGTTTGATCAGTTTTGTGCACTATAAATGTTCTTTAGATGTGACCAAACAGGCCATTACAAGTACGAGTGCAAGCTGTTCTAGTAACCTAGGAAAGAATTTTAGAAACTTGGCGGGAATAGAGATAAAATCAGGGTCATCTCGATGATGATACTTTAAGCAACTGAGCTATCGTTGACGCACTTAATCCGTCAACTTTCTCGCTACATGTTGAAAAATTTTGATGCGAAAGAATGATTGTATGAGGGCATTTTGTGAACAAGTCTGCAAAGAATTGTATAAACAACAGCTTGGTGTAATTGAGGTGAAACCACTGAAGCCCCCCCCCCCCAATTAGGATGACTGACAGCTGGGATCTACGATAGAACTCTTCGAATGCCAAGCTAACTAAGACAAGGCAAGGTTCATAAGAAGTGTTCAACATGTCTCTTCAGAAGGACATGATACTCTTTAGAACACATTTTGTACACTTTCACTTCGTGTGCTCAAAACTAAGAAAATATCAAAGAGGGTGTGTTCAAAAAGTGTTCAAGAAGTGATTTTTTACAGTGATAATTATTTACAAGCCGAATAACACATAGCTTTGAGAGTCAGTATACATTAAAATCGAGAAGGTAGTACTTTTCTAGGCATCAATAAAAGATTCTCTTGCAAACCAGATAACTATATTCGTATTTCATTTAAAATGAAAACATGTCCGCCTAGAAATAAGATGAAGGATCAAATTAATGTAGATATAATTAATCGGAGCACACAGAGTACTTACTTCCTCGATTTTAAGAAATTAATTTTTACAGTGTACATATAAAATAATGATCATTTGCATAATATGCTATCACAATACTTGTAGTAACATAATATTCTCTATCTCTCAACAAGTTTTCTCTTCGTTCTTGCTGATAAAACCACCAAACTAAACAAATATTGACAAATAAATACAATTATGTATGTTTTCCTTGGAAAAGCAACCACTGTAGTTACATGCATACGTGAAGTACATACATATTCAAAATCCATTTACTCCCACTCAAACCAGTATTATTTGTTTTCAACCTTGCGGCCTGAAAACTAATTTACATAATTTATTACATTGACTTGGTAGGTAGCAAAAATGCTGTTCTCGCTGTAGCATGCGTTGTTGCTGATGCAGAGTGGGTAAAAAATATCTCCCTCAGAGTTTGAAGATGTAAAAAAAAATATTAACGATGTACACAGCATTATTAACCAGAATTAAATCTTCTTCATCAACTAGCGGAAATGCATCTTCCTACCGCCACCAGAAACACAGAGAGAAGTTGTTCGTTTGGAATCCCTCCTTTTCCTGACATCCATCAGTTTCCTCAGGGACTGTTCACTCTCTATCTCTATACTTCTCTCCCTTTCTTCCTTCGTGCCTTCGTTCTCAGTCTACAACAACGACTATACCGTTTCTCTCTATCTCCGCTTGTCTTTGTGCTACAAGAACGCAATTAGATTTTCGGTCACGAAAATTAACATGAGAGGGGCTAAGGCAACCTAAAAAGGGAGATGGGAAGGACATCATACACCTAACAGCACATGATAGTTGACGTTTCATAAGTCAGCGATTATAGTGAGGAACTTTGGTCATCGCTTGTGAAGTTACGACTCACGTGGAAAATTTATTACCCCTCCCCTCCATCCTTTCCTCTGACTGTAGCTTAAATGTATATAATAGTGGAAACTAACGCCACGTGGTTGTCTGTTAGCAGCTCAGTTAATGAATCCACGTGATTTTGACTTTCTTGTGGATCTTGTTCGTTGTTCTTAATGAAATAATATACTCACATTAACATTTCTTTTATTTGTAGATGAACTCTCAGAAACGATTGTATCAACAACAAAGTCGGGTTCAGTTAGAGATAAATTGATCCATCCACGTCCCTCTCTCAATCTCTTATTTATTTACCACCTTCGCATCAAAATAGATTTAATTAAACCTCATGAAACAATCCAACATTCTGAATTTGGTCGAAATATTGTCGAATTACATTAGCAAGCATCGTAGCGAAATTTTAAGTATTTAATGGACTAAATGATTCAAATTAAGCATTAAATAACATTGCCTTCATATTATGATCGGAACAAGCGAGATAGGAAGACAGATATTTCAGACTTCGTCATTCTTCAAATATTGTTAGAATTTTATTTCTTCAGTGACTGAAGAACAAATTAGTTGTACGATTGTACTACATTAGTAATTTCAACTTTTATTTTTCCAAATTTGGAATTGAACCCGAGTTTAATAAATTGTTATGTAACATCCATTACAAATTTTTAGATCGATTTTTCGATTGTTCTAATCTTGAAATATTTAGGTTGTAACGTCAAAAGTTTACAATCTCTATAGACGAATAAGTGATTGTTCGATGGTTAAATAACAGACCTGAATGATAGTTAGATATTGCAACTGTTACAAGTTAAAATTGTATTAAAGGGATCCGAGCAATTTAATTGTAAAAGAAAAAAAAACGGAAAATTATCAATGAAATCCTGTACTTCTTTTGATTTGTGGTCTAGTAACAAAGTTTAGTGACGTCATAGGTAAAGCACATTTTTTAAACCAGTGAAAATAGTGCAGACTTATTTTTCTCGTGATACGGAACTTCCCTTCCATGTTATCTGTTATTTTAAATTGAACCGGGTTAGTGAGTGAAGCAATACCATTGTCCGCCTCCCATACTGCCATTATGACCCTTTCCGTAGCTCCGTTGATTATTAATTCAATATTTCGCCTAGAAAGTATCAAATTAACACGATCCCACAACGTACAACCTATGAATTTCCGGTTTCACGGGGTGCTGCTGGGTATGGCGATCTTGTTGGATACCAACTTAATTCAATTTATATATGACCTTTAGAGATCTATGACTCACGTCGGAATACGGTAGGGGAAATACTCTGCAGAGCTTCAGTTGAAGGTACCATTCCGGCATTCGTCTGGTGTGACTGAGGAAAACACTACATAAACCTCACACAGGATGGTACCCCGCTGGTATCGAACCCAGGACCTCCCGGATGCAAACCTAAGTCTCTACCAACTGAAATACGAGGACGACCGCGTGGTTCTTGGATTTGAGAGATATTGGATGGAGTCTGGATGTCAACGCGAATTGAATACAAGGGAATGTTGCAAGTTAATACCTCGGAAATTATAGATAAATTAAGATCTTAATAAAGTTTGACTTATGTAATACCTAAGAACCTGTATTATTATCATAAAAATCAAATCTGTTCTGGAAAACCCGAAAGTGACTTAAATTTTATGAAGTTCAAGACTGTTAGGAATAATAGCTCTGTAATAACAAATTTCTTAACTAATTCATAATTTCTGATACATTATAGGTATAACATGATAATAGTAAATGAAGTGCAAGAACCATTAAATAGTAATTTGAAATGTTCAAAAGTATTGACAGTAGAAAAAAAACTATGTAGAAAAAAAATATTTGACTTTTTCAACTTGCATCCAAATATATAAACCTTTATAGAATGCTCAAATTGAAATTTCAAATTCTCCTCTCAGAGGTGTGCCCGAGAGAACTTGATGTTTTGCAGTACATCTCATCAAAACTTCCTCCGTCTTCATGGAGGAGCGCTGAGGGCACTTAAATATTATGAGATTACAAAGAGTTTGTAACATTTTAGGTATAACACCCTGTATGTTGATATTAAGACTAACTGTCATAAAAGAAGAAAATAAAGAAAATACTTTAAAATAATTATATTTTAATATCCTCAACGAACTCTTTCTGTGCCATTCATTTCATTAAATTAAAGCTGATTGATTATGTTCTCTGTCTAAATTGATAATTAATGTTGCAACAGATTTACGACACACGCCCATACAAGAGACAGAAAAACTGGCAAGCAAGTAAGAAACGAAGAGAAATATATACTCTTTCAACCCAAACCAGAAAACGATTAACAATTAAAATGAATCCATTTTTCTTTCACTGATTTTACAGAGCACGCTATCAATTTATGGGATTCTGATATGATTTACTCACTTATCGAAATGGATTTTTTAATTTATGTTCTTGCTATGAAAGACACACACACACACACAGAGGCTAAATGGAAGTTCAATTGGAATGTTAGCTGAAGTGAAAGAGAGAGAAAATCGTGATGATCAAGTAACGAAGAAGAATAGACGTTAGGTTAGAGGCAAAAGAATGAATTCGGTGGGGATGCGCAATCCGTTTTCGCAATGTGAAAATCATTTTCCTATTTTTAGACTCATACAGAAATATGGGAAGGGGGAATGTACCCGGAACTGCTATTAGAAATGAGGCGAGTGCATGTATATAGTTGGAAGATTGCTTTTTGTTAGTTTAGAACAGGAAATTGAACTTTGAAGCCGAGGGTTGGAAATGAAAAATAAAAAATAAAGAGGTAGGAAAAAGTGTAAGAAGAACAGCACAGCCGGTAGGAAGATTATGAGCAGGTGAAGTGAATGATAAACAACAGATATTCTCTTAATAAGTGAACAATAACTGCATTTTTAGAGATTTTGGAAATTCTATGAAAGGAAGTTAATTTCCTTCTGCTCTGATGAACCAGTGTCAAATAATGGATACGCTTATGTTAGTGGAAAACGAAACAGATCCTACACGTATATGCAACCCAGTTCATTTACTATGTATTGCTAGGAGGTATGACAATCAGGGTAATTAGTCTTGCTTTTGCAGGCAATCAACTTAAGGATAGTGGAAAACTCTCTATGAAACAAAGGCTGGTAGTGATGGTATTCCAATGGTAGAGCGCCCATGCCGTCAACTGGAAAATATGGATTCGATTCCTGATCCCAACACCCACTTTTCCTGTGTACGTTTCCACAGGACCTTAGCGTAAAGGAGCTTCTAGAAATATTGAGATTTATAACTCGAATTAAGTTTTCTTTTTACTCGCTCAAATAAAACAAATTCATACTTTTGTTATTACATGATCAGCATAGCTCAGAAGGAACTACATCAAAGCCCACATAATCCTCCATGAATTTTCTACGGTGTGATGCTTGGGTGATCAATTAGAAGGGAAAAAATGTAAAAGAAAGGGAAAGCATGGCTATACCCTGTTGATGCAGAACCATTTTTCTTACGAAATATTGAAATGTGTCTCAGATCAATCATTTAACCAGTTTCCCCTTCCTTCTGCAACTGAAGAGGAAATAGGAATTTGTGTTACAGGAACGGAGGAAGGAAAAGGAGACACAGAATATACATTAGGAACAGTGTTGCCACCTTACATTCTTGAATTCTGTATAAATCTTACTGTTAAGAAAGAAATTTATTATCTTATCTTTTGCGTTTAATTAGAAAACGAGTTGTAGAGAATGTCTGCAAATTTTACATATTTATACCGTTGATTCTTCATTCTTAAATATTTAACTTTTATTTTAAGTGTTTCCAGAGACACTCCAGATAAACCATTATATATTTTTTGTACCTTTGTGGAAGATTCATGTTAAATATTCTTCTGCACAAGACGATAAATTTTACCGGTTATTATCACAAGCGAAAGCAACGAGCTTTTGTTTTATCAATAGAGCGCAGCACCATCCGCAACAATATGATATTACAAACAGAGTATTTTTTGTAGCAAACAAATAAAGCATAAGGGAGATTAATTTCTATGTAAACATACTCTGTTTTGTATGAGATAATACAATTGTTCCTTCATTATTCTTTATTTCAAATTACAAAGCTGATGTTTATTTAGAGATAACAAGCACTTTTCTAAACTTTTGAACAAATAGTGATATTCTAATAAAATTTATTGTTGACTGTGTTAGTGCCAATATGATTATCCAAAAAAACAAGAGAAGGCGTGTAGGTGTGCCTTCAGGCATAAAATGCGTGTAGATGAAGAAATGCACTCGAGATATGAAAAATAAATTTCTGAAAGTATCCATAAATATCTGCGTATTTATCTCAAGAACAATGTAATGAAAACAATGACTAAAAATCATACAAAACATGATTCGAGAAACAATTTAATGTGTAAAATATTTTGCAAAGTAGGGCTATCTAAAAGAGAATTTGTCGATGCTTGGTAACTCGAAATCATGTATCGAATCTTATGAGGAATCAATCAACCTCCGTGGTATAGCGGTGAATTAAAACCTTGGATATGGAATTGAGAATTTAGGATCTACTAAATTCATCCTAACGAGACGTAATAAACATCAGTCTGTGTTGTATATTGTAACCACCGTGACGTAATGTAATTTCTCGCTCTTGAAATCATTGCTCCACTACCAAATTACTTAGACATGCACGAAGGGCACATTTCTCTCAACGATGGACCTAAAAGCCGTTACGAAAGAATAGACCATTCTGTAGCGTACTCACAGCCAACTTCTGTCTTCATTGGTTAGAAAACGGTGGGGTCCGAAAGGCACCAAAATGGCATGTCTCGGTTTATCTCAATTGAAACAACTTCTTCAACAGTGATTAATGTAATTACTGCACGTTACTTAAGATGCATGGAAGATAAGAATGTTAATTGTATGTCTCTATTTCGAGAGCTCTAGTCAAAAACCTCTACATATGCCCTTCTACTTGAAAATTTAGACAGAAAAGAACATATACTAATGAACAATACCTAAGTTTTGAAATATGTGTCACTTAATGCATTCTTCTTGGCAGAGTAAAGATGAAATTGACTTCATGGTTGAAGAAAAAAGAAGAAGGAGAAGATGGTCACTGTTTATGAATAATATTGATGGTGATGACCATGTCTGCAGGCACGAATGTGACCAAACGTTATTAGTCTAGTTAAATCGATTATGGTGTGCATTTTCGTTCTGTTGGGTGGATATTTTGATGTAATTTACATTGAATTCCTAAGCTTTTTGCATCTCCGAGAAATAACAGCCCTCGACGAGCAATTATTTTCAGGGAAACTGGACGGAAAAGTAGCTCCAAGAGTCTCAGTCTAGGTACAATTTCGACATTTGCTTAATAGAACTAAGGGAATACTGAAAACCTCAGTCAGATTGGCCGTTATCCTTCGAATTTGCGGAGAACTTAAGAATTTAGTCAGGGTTCGAACCTGCACAGAAACACACGTTTTTTTGTTTTGTGTTTTTAAGGATTAGCAAAACAACATAAATGAACCTGTTTGCACACCTCTAGGTCTTTGTATTTTCTGCGTCGCTGATCATCTCGTTCACTTTGATCTCTGGTCACTAACACAAACATAACAAATAATTAAATTTTGCAGCTTTATTTTACGTAAAATTATTACTGTATTTGAAACCAATAAATAAAGCTTGCCAGGGTATGAGGTTAGTTGGAAACTGACTTCATTCTAAGTACAACGTGGTTAGTGCTAATCGTCAAAATATGGTGATCCAGACAAGGGCAACGATCCCCCCCGGGGGTGGGCTTTGGGGGTCCTGGACTCCCAAAGTTGAAGGGGGGGGCAAATGATAAAGGTGAGGTCGTTCCTCCTATTTCTATAGTACATGGTCGTTCGTTTTCCCCTTCTACTAAGCTTATCTCCCTTTGGAAAATCTATTTCATTGATAAATTCCTCCCTGAAACTTGTGTGCTACAGTACTTATATAAATTACATCACGTATAATACCCCTCGCCTGGCTAAAGGAGTTAATTCGTGCATTGCTTGTGTTGATTCTGGAGTTTCGTGCATAACATCGATAAAGACCTTTTAGTGAAAGAATAAAGTATGAAAGAAAAAATGAAAACATATTTTCTGTCGTTTATCCCTCGGAACGCCAAGATCCGGTCAAAATATTATTTTTGTCTATTAGTCATTAAATGGAAGTTGGAAATTCTGTGTACTACGCATACTATCAGCAATATAATCGCTTCATTTGCAAGAATCAGAATACAACAGATACGGTATGCTTTACATGTGAGAGTGAGAGAGGAACGTAGTTTGATTCTGATAGTTTTATGTATCATACTTTATATGTGTAAATAAGTAAGAGGCTCATGGTACCTTTATTTTAGCGCAGCCATGAAAATGGTTACAAGGTTAATATGATGTATTAATTTTTCTGTATTTTTCATTGTTTTGTAGTATCTACTTGAACAAATAAAATACAATAAATAAATACAATACAATGCAATAAATACTATACAATGAATACAC
>JAGDQP010039798.1:2948-17562 GCA_022664845.1 Lepisma saccharinum | reverse complement strand
TTGTTCAATCCAGGGATCCTTGAAAGATGGCAACCCCAGTTGGGTCCATCTGCACCAGACGTTGTTTGGTCTCGAAATACTTACCCTAGGGGATGTATTTCGTCTCCTTGAGTATTATTCATTTGATCGTACGTACATAAATCATCTCTCTGTCCCTATTCAGTCCGGCACTCATGAAATTTGTTACGGTGCAAAAACACATGCTGCCGGCAATTTGGATTGAAGTTTTCCAGGGCTTTCCTCAGTTTCACCAAGCAAACGTCATAGTTGTATCTAGAATCGTACCTTCCCTATCCTTGCTCCAGACGAGTAATGCTTGCCAAAGGACGTCATCTTCCAGACGTGTCACGGGATTCAATAAGTAAAATCACCTGTCTTATGCAACACACGCGATACTTATATTTGTGTTGTATTCAATAAAGGATATACCGCCGCAGCAGGCATATGAGCTGCTTTCGATATATGTATTTGCATTCGTATTTTACTAATCACTTAAAACGCAAACAGGCGAGAAAACCAACTGATATTGAGAGTGGGTTTGGAAGCTTCATACTGTTCAGCAGTTCGTGTCCCGGAAGATTTTCATTGAGGAGGACATAGTAAGTTATTCGGATCCTAGCTAAAATTAGGCCATTATCCAGAGTGATCTCTGGAGTCCCGTGGGAGAGAGTGCACTCCTTCCGCAAGTGTTATACCTAAGGTGGTAGTCCACAGACACTGTGATCTCCCCAAGCTCGTGAGAAGATGGGGCTTCCTCTACCAGATAACGCTCACTGAAACACTCAGCTTCAACATATCCAAAACAAGGTTCTTTATTGTGACGTCTATTTACAGTGGCAACCGACTTGTACTTTTTCAATGTGGGAGGAAAAGAGTTCCCTCCCCAGTTACTTTGATTCTGCTGTGACAACCACTTCTTTCCACTACATGGCGTGGTGGTTAATAAACTACTACATGACATACACTTTCACATGAATATATCTGCTATAACACACACACACTACTTCTCTTATTAGCAACAGTTTACACATATTTTGGCATCACTGTCCTTTAAATATCTTTCAGTCCATGAAACATTACACACACACTAATCCACTGTACTTGTCTGGTTGATACGTGGCGCCATCCACCGGTCTCCATCCTACCACCACTGCTACATCGGCTGGGTTGGCAGCAATACTTCCCCGCATTGAAGCTGGCTGGCAGGAATACACTTCACACTGGATGTGCATATAACAGGCATATATATCCCTGTTATATATGGCTCCCGAACGGGCTCCGATCCTTGGTATCGTCTTCATTCACTGAGCATGGTCTGGATCCGGCGTCACTTCTTATCCATCCTCCATTGTCCTTCACATCAGCATAACTAGAATTTCCAATACGCCTGATCGACATATCGTGGTCCAACTTGAACACTTCTTTCCTCGATCCTTGGGCTATTCCCGAAACAGAGCGCTTCACTTCATTCCCTACTCTCGCTATATCGAAATCTAAGCTCTTTACTCGGGCACTGCATAAAAGGAAGGTCCCCTATATCCGTATCCGGTGCATCTCGCCTTAACTTCACGTCCGTCACCGACGCTTGGGTCGCACGTTGCAACTCCTCTATCTGGTGCGTAACTGTGTGCTTCTAATTTGGCTTGAATATCTGAACGTTTATTTGGCTTCTGGTCTTTTACTTCCCTTTTAACTATGATTTCCTTTATTTCCGTAGCCGTTATCTTTTCCTGTAGACGTACTGAGGCTCTGCCGATGGCTTTAGCTATCCATTCGTGATGTATTTTAGGACTAGATTTCCAGTTGACATTGGTTTTCCGAGTATCTTCCACAAACTCCTCTATCTTCATGGTCCAATAGTTCCACTACATTTTGGCTGGGTTTCCCGATACATAAATAGGGGTTCACATATCTTCTAAATCTGAGAGATCGTCTTCTTCATGGATCATTAAATTCTTCAGTGCCTTAACATACTTCCAACTTGTTTTCATTGATAACCCATCATACAACTGGCGACAAGAATCATTCTTTTCTGTACGGCGGAACTCAGACGTTGCTCTGTCCTGGTAGCTTCGACTGCATTCACTTTAGTAATGTGCTCAGAGTTCATTTGTCCCTGGTAACCATCGAAGACTTCGATGCTCTGTGCGTACGTTGTAAAACTTCTTCATTTCTTCAGGAGATGCGTTCGTAAGTTGAGCCTCTGCTAACACCTCGGATCTGGGGGCGCGCCTTCCATCCACTTCGCTCTTCCTACAGTCTTCGCTCTTTAACCTGTCTTCTCTCTAACGATGGGTACCCCTTGCTGGCATCCTCGCCAAGCTCCTTATTAGACGAAAACTTCGTTTTATCGTATCCTGCTTCATGTCTTTTGTCATTACCGTGATTGCTTTCTAGCAGCCGTGCTGACCTTTCCGAACTTCTTGTAGTCTGATCCTTTTCCTTAGTTCTCTGTCTCTCGGTGGGCACATCTATCCTTCTTGCGTGACGTTTTCGACCTGTGTCTTCGTCGTCTCAATCCACTCGTTCATCTGAATAACAACTGTCGCTACTCAAGCTTCTCACATCTCGCTTACTCTTTGGGCTACGCTTCAAGCGGACAAGCGAACGACATACTTCTCTTCGTTCTTCACTCAGTCCGATCGTCAGACTATTGAAGCTCTCTTAGTTATGTTTCTGATACTCTCTAGACTTCATATTAACCTTTGGCTAGTGCTTCTAGTTGACTGATACGACACTCTAATTGGGTTACGTTCTCTTGATTTTGGTTGCGACATTCAACCTGCTCATTTGTCTCTTCTTCAACTTCATCAATATACTTCGACATTTTCGGTTTACTCATGGTTTGCTCATTCTTAAGTGGCAAAATTACTTCCTTCTTGGTCGACATAATTTCCTTATTGAATGACAATGTTTCTTCTTTTAACGATGTGAAATGCTCTCTCACTTGATTTCCAAAAGACGGTATTTGAAAGTTATTTTCTGATGCTAGCTCGTATCCATGCTTGCAGTTTGCTGTCATAAGACCTTTCAGTACATCGAACATATGACAAAAGTTCATCGGCTCGTCTGGCGGGAGTCGTTTTTCCTGGATCCTCTTTGTCTTAGTCTCACATTTACGACATTCCCATGAATCTTTTATTGAATGGATCTTACTTTTAAGTGGAACCTTCTTCATACATCTACTGCATGGACTTGAGAACTTTTGCTTGTCTGCCTCCATTGTTCGATCGTCCATACACGACCGGGTCATCTTTTCCATCCCACTCTCTCTGTCGGACCAAGTGACAATATCCAAATAGGAACCTGTTATCACGTGTTGCACCTCTCTCTGAGCCCTACAGGCGTTTCCGCAGCTTGAGTCTCATTATCTTATGTAATAGGGACCGGGGGGCGACCATACTTATGCAATGACCTACCTGGTACTTGCATAACCGAACGCACTTGTGTAGTAACCGATACTTACTTTCAGGTCGCGACCCCCCGTTAGACCTCGACAGCAGGTTATCGCAACTGCAGGGATCACACTTGTGAGCTTCCACCGTGTGGGAGGCAAATCAGAGTACCTTCTCCAATATTCACCCAGCGGGAGGCCGTGGAAACCTCCACAAGTCCCGTGGGAGAGGATACACTCCTTCCGCAAGTGTTATACCTAAGGTGGTAGTCTACAGACACTGTGATCTCCCCAAGCTCGTGAGAAGATGGGGCTTCCTCTACCAGATAACGCTCACTGAAACACTCAGCTTCAACATATCCCAAACAAGGTTCTTTATTGTGACGTCTATTTACAGTGGCAACCGACTTGTACTTTCTTACTGTGGGAGGAAAGGAGTTCCCTCCACAGTTACTTTGGTTCTGCTGTGACAACCACTTTTCACTACATGGCGTGGTGGTTAATAAACTACTACAAGACATACACTTTCACATGAATATATCTGCTATAACACACACACACACACTACTTCTCTTATTAGCAACAGTTTACACATATTTTGGTATCACTGTCCTTTAAATATCTTTCAATCCATGAGGCATCACAAACACTAATCCACTACACTTGACTGGTTGGTACGTGGCTCCATCCATGGGTTAGCAGCATTGGAGCTGGCTGGTAGGAAAACACTTCACATTGGATGTGCATATAACAGGCGGGACGTAAGGCAAAATTTATCCCTGTTATAACTTTACATGAATACGTATTAGACTTCAGTACGTTTTTGAGCAAAATATTAGTATTTTATGTCGCATATTTTTCCTGTTATGTACAAAAAATAAATTTTAGCTTTTTGATTTTAAAATGTCACTTAGTTCACTCTGGTTCTAAAGGCCTCAAATTATACATACTTTAGTCACTAATGTGTCCAGGAAAAAGCGTGGTGTAATTAAAATTCAGTTTGTGTTGTAACGGTGTACAGTGTTTTGAGAAATCCTTGTCATTTATTGTAAACATAGGGTATTTTCGTATCTTTTCTACCGAAGTAGTGAGTATAGAACAAGTTTTTGTTACGTTTTAGTAGAACTATGGCTGTTAAAAGGTTATCATAGGCTCTTGTTAGAAAGATCGGATTTCTACAAACACCCGTTAGCAGAAAACAATTTCAGTGAGAAATGCTACATTTTCGTGTTACTGAGTAGGTTGTGGGGAAGAAATATAATAAAAGGATACGCCACGCATCCATTTTCTGTACTGGATTCGGCTAATAGACTGGCTTCTTAACATCTGGTGACATAAATCTACCTGTTTTATAGAGCTGCTTTGTCTGCAACATTTTTCAACTAAAACAAATTATTTACTAACCGACCAGTTTTCGATAGTTTTTTCCGCTTCTTACTGCTACCATTACCTTCATCTTGTATGATTAATAGCACTTATTGTAATGTTCGGGTTATTAAATGTTTTCTTGTTTGAATGTGACATTCTACTGATAGTTCTGCACACTTTTGTAAAAATAAACAATGTAAACAATTTATCATCACAATAAGCACATTCTTCAAATCAAAGCTGGTTTTCCAACGTTACAACCTCTTACAACACACAAAATAAATTCCTCTCCTACGTTCAGAAACCTAGATATCGAAATTAACCCAGCAGAAGAGAGAAATGCAATCTTCCCAAACCGGCGTAGGCTTCTAGTCTGTAGAACTCCTCAATTAGAGCAGTGAATTGCCCTAATTTTGCGGCCGCGAGTGTGTTAATGAACGAGTAGGTTCACATACGTTTAATAATTGTGAAAATTCATTTGTGTGAACATTCATCTAAATGTGTGGCACATCGTAACAAGATATGGTCTGAAATTAGCTGCAGTAATCCTTGTTGACATTATGATAACGCTTAGTGATAAGGAAAGTCAACAATAAATTTGATACGGTAGTCGTAATACGAGGTGTATTTCCATAGTTCATTTATAACAGAGCAATAACAACTGAGCTGGCAAACATTTCCGTACTTCATACACTCAATGCGAAAAGGATTACAATTCCGTATAATTTATCGTAAAAGGTATACTACCAAGTTGTTAACTATATTATATTTTATATCCTACTCTCTACTTTTTCACTCCGAAAAGAATGTTGTTCACACGTTTATAAAGCGACTTTGTTTTTGTTCACTTGCAGACATTTTCTTGACTAAGGTTACCATACATTATTCTGTAGAAGGGCGTTTATTTTTTAGGACTTGCCCTTCCTTCCTTCCTATTTTTTAATAATAATAATAATAATAAAACCTAATATCCTTTCTGAGACTGAAGGAAAAGAAAAACTCTTTGTTTATGACGTGTGTAATGTCAAAGGGTTTTGCCACATGAGCTTCACTTACTGATTGATTAAGGACGGGACCTACAGTTTAACATGGGTTCCGAACCACTTGTGTCCTCACCGGGAATCGAACGTGGGATCCCTTGATTACGAGGCACTTAATGAGTATGCGCACATTCTACTGATATTACCTTCAAACATAAGAGGCCTCAGTACTCCAGCACCCCCCCCCCTTTTTTTTGACATTTGAAAATAACTGATCAATGACGAACAATATTTTGGAAAGTAGCCCCAATAATGCAATACTTATCGGGTAAACTGAATGTGTTTGTTTTCGATAAGAAATTTGAACAACTGGATGATTGAGTCCTACTTTATGGGTTTTCAGAGTTGTCTGCTAAAATGAAGACGTTTCAAAATCTGAGTTAGCTCATTTGGTATTTGTTAATGGGTATTATTGGGGTCGCGTTTGAAAATTTCTGCATTGTTCATTTCCCCATTTTTTAAATAATAATAATAATAATAATAATAAAGTGTGTACTGAGAGGGTATAATTCCCAAGGCCTAGGTGTTTTTTTTTTCGTTTGTTTTTTTAATAAAGATCATTCCTTTCCCGTCCAGTTGTCACTAAGTTCTAAAGGAATAATTAGACATACCTCTGTGATACACTGTTGGAAGATTTATGGTTCACTGGAAGATCGGTATCTACACACTTTTCATTCGCCCAAACCAGGCTTTTATCATTCAATACTTTTAGTGGTAGTTGATCAAAATTCCAAAAGCAAAGTTTAGGATTCAGTACTTCGATGATTGTTACATCTTTATATGAATAATCTCTTATGTTCTTTTGCCCTTCTCTTCAACTTTTCATAAGTATTTCCCTTAAGTCACCATGCTACCTCCTCCTCCAACTACTACCCTATTGTTATTATTTTTATTTAATTTAATTTCTTTCGTCTATCCTGTTGTCTTCCAGAGCAATAACCTAAAGAGCGGTTACGTTGGTAATGGACTTCTGTGAATATAAGCCTCATATCTATAAATGTTTTGCGAAAGATTAATCCAGCTACCGTAGAGGCGAGTAGTATTGCGTGTTGTTTTGTGCACCGGCACTCCCTGGGATTTAAAACCGAGCTTGGTTTGAATCTTAACGTTCATAGTTCCTGCCCTTGGAAGCTACGTCTGGATCAGAACAAAAATCACAAATGAAACAAGATTTCTGTTCAAACGTGTTGCAAATGGACTTTGTTTATTTTTTAAATTCAATAGTATTATAAATTTCTTTACTTTGTTTAAAATGTGGAGTATGATTGTACTCCAGTACCTTAAAAGAATCTTTATACACGAGTTTTATCGTAGCTTAGTTTTCAAAAGAGGCGCGCGTTACCTATTCTCCATTTTCTCCACGAACATATTCTTGGTGGGTGAGTGGTAACTCTCAATGTCTTGTAATCAAATGATCCCGGGTTCGATTTTTGGTGCGGTGCAGAGCCCACTTTAAACTGAATGTCCTTAAGACATTATCTTCGTGCGCCGCCTGGCCTGGTTTAAGACTTTTGTTACTTGGGTTAAGGTGTCGCAGAAATATGTAGGTACTTTTCATATCAGGATTTGAATTCTTCGGTAAGAAAGTTCGCTGGCTAGGGTTCAGTTCAGAAATAGTGGAGGCGGCGCAAGTTCAAACTCTGCGATGTTAGTAAGTTAAATTAAGAGTTTTCTCCTCAGTCACACCACATAGATTGTCGGTTGGACGTAATCAAGACCAGAGTTCGCACAGAGTATAACTATTAACACAGGCGATGATTTGTTCAGGTATTCTGTTTGAAGACGTGAAGTAAATAAAACACTCACTGGAAAAGACAGCAATGGCTACCATTTTTTTATATTGTCACAAGTGTGTTGCCTACACATTAGCTTCATTTTGTGAGCATGGGACGACTGAGGGTTGCCAAGGCCCCCCGAATTTATTTTTTTTTTTCATATTTTTTAAAAATAATTTTTGTTCCTTCTACGAATAGGGTGGGAATTCCACAAGTGATACCTCGTTGGAATCAGTGTTCCATAAGCTTTCCAACGAAGTATCAATCACTACCCTGTGATAATTAGGGGGGTCAGCAGGGCCCCCAACGTGAGAGTACGATTTCGCTCAAATCCCTGCCCGGTGTATAAAGGTTAAGAACGACAAGGCTACATTTCCGTTACGATTTTACTTGCCACATATTACGAAACTTCGTTTATCTTCTGTCGTTTCCAAATAAAGGGACTTTACTGAATAGATTCATATTGCGTCTTTCTTTCTTTTTTTTTTCATGTTGAAGTGACAGTAACGAATTAACTATTGAGCTGGTTATTTGATTTGCTATCGGCCCGGTTCTCACCTCACTGAACCATGATGAAAGTTTAAGTCGAACTTCCATTTAAGTTAATTTGGTATGGGCAGCATGGAGATGGTATCTGCTCCGTTTTGTATTTCTTTCCCTAAAAGGTAAAAGAGAAAGAGGTGCAGTAGAATGTCGCTGGAAATATTATAGTTCCACTTTTCTCTCCCACTTTAATAATAATAATAATAATAATAATAGTAAGTAAGATGTAACTTTTTACATCTTCAGTTTTTATACTGTTAAATTTTCTTAACAGCTATTTTTAGATGTGACAAAGATAAGGTGCTTCCCCGTATTGGTACGGGCGTAAGCCAAAGTGCTGATACCGCCCATAAAATTCATTTTATCTTAATAATAAAAAGATTATCTATAATAACCTTATTCGTAATGGCTAGACTCTCGTCGTTTAGGCCTAACTACATATGACGCCATTTATCGAGCAACTTTCAACTTTACTTTACATAAGAACGTTAAGTATCGTACAACTCATAGAAAATAGCAGTAAATGTCAGTTAACTAAAATAATAAACATTTGTCCATACTTACAACATTATTCATGTTTGGATCAAATTTGTTAGGTTCCTTTTTCCGTCGCTTCACAATCAAATATGACGCACAGGCTGCTCTAGCGGCAAACATTGATAGGATGAAACATACGTCCGTTGTTAGAATCATCATGCATATTACGTAAGAATTTCATTTAAGTTTCTGCTGTAGCTCTATATTTCACAGTCTGGATGCCGTATCCCTTTATATGTATGTGTCAAACTTAAAACGTATATTCGATACCAGTGCATTGTAATGACATTTCTGTAAGATACATGGTATAACATTCCCGAATTTCTTTTTTCTTTTTGTATGTTTCATACTTTCAAAGAATGTTTCAGACGTATTTAAGTAGTACGTGTACGTTGTCCGTATATTTCTCTTTTTAAATTATTTTAAGGCCTTTAGGCAACTATGGCTCAGGCCGTACGGATGGTGATATTATTTGGTGGAATGAAGGAAGTGGGAGGAAATGGGAGCAACCCGAGAAAACCCACGCAAACGGTGTTTGTCCACCAAGTCCACATGGCATAAGCAGGAATCAATCCGACGCACGTTCCCTAGCACCAGAGGTGAGCGCTCTACCAAGTGAGCCACCATGACCATTCCGTATATTTCAGTTCTGTACGTTCGTACGTATAACTTTTTTTTCCTCAGTGTATGAAACACCATTAGTCTTATTTTGTTATGCACAGAATAAAAGCAAGTATATGAATATAAACTTTTTTTTTGTCGATTAATGGCAATACCAAGAGCAGCGATTATCGATAATTTAAAATGGCGCGGGATGTGTGCAGAAAATCTTAATTTAGGGGTAATTGTTGACTGATGTAGAGAGGGTGTTAAGGGAAGTTAAGGCTACTAGATAAACCACTGACTACAAACAGTATGAGAATGTATTCAGTGGGAAAAGGAAATTGTGATTATTTCAAGAGTAATTCTTCTCTTTCGAGAATCGCGGTTCGTCACCAAAATATTTAACACTCCTAGAGAATTCTGGGGTCATTGCTTATTTCTATCTGGCAACTCCCACGCTGGCAACATGTCAGTTTGGAGAGGATTCTTTGCGGTTGCTATAGTAATGTAAAACGGAAGTAACGTGATAGCATAGCTGGTCTCGTTGGAAATTTCATGATCCGAAAAGCCTTAAAATAACGACTAATTTGAATTTTTATATATATAAAAAAGTTTGGTCAGTCACTCAATGTCGGAAGTGATTCATTCCATATTAGTATAAAGATAATAAAATTATGTCAGGTAAAGGCATTAGATCTGCACGCGCTCCTCACACCATTCGTGTAGTGGTGGAACAGATAAAAGGAATGTAACATGTTAGTTCATGTTTCCTCTTACGCCCGGCTGGTAGTGGTCACCAGTTAAACGGGGACGTCAGCGAGAGCAGGTCAAACATGGGAACACCAAACAGCATTGTACAGACCTATATGCTGTATGAGTTTAAACTAGGAACGAACGCTAGTGCAATGGGAAGAAAAATATACCAGACGTTTGGTTGGGATGGGGTAAATGAGCGGACAGTTCAACGGTGATTTATCAAATTTAAGGGCGGTGACACTCTCCACAACGCATCACGTACAGGATGTCCACAAACCATAGACAACGAGGCACTTAAAGCGACTGTTGAGGCCGATAATGGCCATATACACTAATGTCCAAAATTAAAGGACAACGAAGCAATCTCCAAAGAAGTAATATATTTCTTGAAACACTTGGTGTTACACGAAGGTATGCATATGAGTATGGTATACAACGAAATCAAAACTGCAAAGAAACAGCATTTATACTTGAAAAATACACAGTATCATTGTTGCAATAACATAAACGGATACAAGCCAGGATTATAATAATAGGATCAGAAAACAAAGTGAGAAACTCCCAAAATGGAGCTTAATAGGGTTATACAGTCACCCCTAGCAGCGATACAAGTCAGACAACAATGCTACATAGTACGGACAGGTGCAGCGAGATCATCTTGTGGCAGTAGCTCCCATTATTCATGCGGAGCTATTGTGAGAGCATCAAATGAGATGGGTGGCCGTGATCGCGAAGCAGCTCGCCTTGCTAGGTTGTCATAGACATGTTCAGTTAGATTTTAGACCGGTTAACGCCCTGGCCAATCTAAAAGGGGCAATAGTTCCAGTTTAAAATAAAGTCGTCCACCAATACAGCTCTATGAGGGCAGGCACTGTTAGGAATAAATTTTCTCCCACATGCTGCCGAAATTCTCGTGATATCTGGTAGCAGTTTGCCTTGTCCATTCACCCTGGTGGTTTCGCGTAGAGGCGTTCTTCAGGTGCTGCTAATGCTGGCCAACATCATCACCCCGCCACTTCCGTATTGATCACGTTCGGTGATGTTGGAAGGATTATATCCTGTTCCCTGTTCTTCCCAGATGATGCACCGTCGAGAATCAGACTATAGAGTAAACCACGACTCATCACTGGATAGTACGAACGTCCAATTTTCATCTGCCCAATGACTGATCTCGACAACAATTGTAGACTATTCCTTCTCTGATCAGCGTTCAAAGGCACACAAACTCCCGGTCACCTTGCATACAGTCATCTTGCCCCAAGCCTTTTATCCACAGTTTTCCAAGTTATCTGCCTTCCTGTTGCAGCAGCGTGGTCTGATGCCAGTTGACGGATGCTACTCGAACTATGGTGCGTGGTTTTTATCAGCAAATAACGGTCTTCGCTTCCAGATGTAACTCTTGAAGTGACTGGTCTTCTGGACGTGTTTTCAGCGTCAATCAACAGTCTCCAAGGACGATTAACCACTGAAGAATTCACTCTTGGTCTGTGACTGTGCAGCTTCGTTTTCCAATGGTTCTCCAGCGTAAAGGGTCATTTAACAGTTGTCTTTGTCATTTCTAAGTTATTCAGTATCATTGGTATCATCTACCTTCAAGAAACACTGATAATCACCTTCGTGTACTTTAGTAGACGTCATTTTTACAGCCTAGGGCTTCAGTCACTTGCTATACTAGCGCCAATCCTTCATTTCTACCATTAACTATGTCTTTCTACATTAAAACTGATAGAAATATGTTTTTGACCATGCATAGATATCATACAACATTTTAAAATAATTATTTATAACTTTTTGCAAATTTTGCTTTAATATTGGACACTATGCAAAGCATTAAATTGCAGTGCAGAAACAATTCGATAGCGTCACCATCAGCCTGGGAAAAGGTATAAGCAACACGATCAAATGCCTCTCTCTTCAGGGTCAGGGTCCCTTTCGGACACAGAGTGCTAACCTGCGATGAGAAATGGGTTCTTTACAATACTCCACAGCGCCATCATCATTGGTTAGCACATGACCCCTTTTCAAAACAACCAAGAGCACCACTGCGTCAACAGAAGACGCAGTGTGTTTGGTGCGCTACTCGGTATATCATGCAACACGAACTGCTGTCACCTGGCCCGATTAGTCAATGCAACTGTGTACTCGAAGCAATTCGTAAGTGTGCATGAAAAACTAGAAACCGTGGAGTAGATGTAATTCTTACTGAACAGCACGAAGTCACATGTTGCGCAAGTCAGCCGTGATACAATTATCCGAACTATTGGATCCTCCCCTTATTCCCCTGACATCACATCTTCGGATTACCATTTCTTCCATTCGTTAAACCACCATCCACAAGGATGTAGGTTTCGAACCTTCGACACATACAAACTGGACGACTTTGCTTTAGTTGCGCCGAGTTTTACCAGCATGGGATCCATAGTCTGTCCTAGCGTTGGAGACAGACAGGTCATTGCTGCTAATGACTATTTCTGATCTTTCAGGCACGTCTTACTTGATATTCACTGGGTCAAATTTGACAGAACTTTATTGGTTCTCTTATAGTTAGGTTAAGGTTAATCGAGGAGTTTCACTTAAGAAACAAGGTTTCGTTATTTCGATCGAGCGTATTAACAATAATTTGAGTCTTTAAAGCACTATCATTGGTGAGTTAACTTTTTCCCGAGAGTGTATATGACCATATATTTATAATTAATCATTCACAGCCATATTCAGTACACTACTGGATGAGGCCTCTCCCGGAGGGACGAGTTGGTCTACTGCTCCCACGCTGACCAGACGTGTGAGGAGAGCTCACCATATATATAAGTTGAAAAATAGTATATTCACTCGGAGTTCCTGTTCGATCGATTAGATCCAGCCACTGTTCTAAGTTACGGAATGCAGAATATGTTTGGTTTCTTTTTTCGTGGAAACTCATCGGGGTCAAAATTCCTAGAATATTAGTGTACAAATACTAGTATTCTCAAGTTTTGAATGAAGTTCACATAAGTGTTACGTGTATTAGTATGAAGTGGTCATTCTTCCATATCTTGAGAAAACACTTTTTCTTGTTGAGGCGTGAGAAGGAAAATGTTTTCTTATGGGAGCGCTGAGTTTCTCGCACGCAGCAAATCGTGAGAAAGACCAAATCACGTGGATGTCAATGAATTACCTTCCACGCGTGTGCGTGTGCTTGCAATTTTTCAGGTAATGTGTATGTAGGTTTCCTTTGACGCTTGTGGGCGAAATGGTCGATACTGCTGCAGAGAAGGATTGGATCCAGGCGAACGTTAGTAAGCGCGTGCGTAGCAGCCTTCGCGTGGTAACTAATCTGCCACTTTCACGCGCCCAAGTTTCGTATATGTTGGCCTGGTCGCCTGTTCCTTCAGTGTATGGAACATAAACGACGTGAAATAACTAGTAATATCTTTTGCCAACAGTTCATTGTCTCACGCCTAATAATGTAAACTTTAGTATGATGCATAATGTACGGAATGCTCACACATTACAAAGGTAAAGATGTGAAAGTATTACAAGGTTAGGTAAAAGACGTTTTAAGTTAAGTACTTTGATGTTTACGTTGAAATCACATTCTATACAAGAAAATATTCTTAATAAAGACATTACCTTTAAAATTACTTCGGAGCTTGAACATTCTTTAAAGAAATTTAGTGTAAATACCAGTAATTATATATATATATATATGTTTTAGAGAAGTTCCATTGCAATATTTAAGAAAATATCAACTCACTTCCATATATTGAAATAAAATGTATTTTCGAATTTCGCTAAGATGTTTATTTCTCGTAAATTCCATTAATAACTGCACTCCGATAAAATATTAAAGTGAGAGGGGGGGGGGAAGATTAACTTTTCTAACTAGCTTTTTTCTCCATTAAAATATTGTCGTACATTACATAATGGCTTTTAAATATTTGTAAATTTGATAGTAAAAGTTACGGAACGCTCTCACTTTTATGATAAAGAAGGAAGCTAAAACTAGAAGTGTTCAAAGTGTGTTTTTGCTAGTATTACTAATAATTAATTAGTTCGCTAAGTTTAGAGAGGACTGGTTTTGGTTACTTCCTCCTGAAGACACGAGCCCACCAAAGTTAACTCTGAGTCAAAGATTTGACCCTTCATGAGGTACTAGACCGAGACGTAGGCAAACCAGGAGAAACGAGATGAAATGTTGGTATTTTGTTATGGTTTCGCCATTGCTCACTAAAACTATATATAAAGAATATATGTATATACACTGTGTATATACTGGATGAGGCCTCTCCCCGGAGGAAGGAGTTGGTCTACTCCTTCCACGCTGACCAGACGGGTTGGGAGAGGAGAGCCGAAGCTCTTACTGTGATCGCCACTATTTTTTATTCATAACAGCTCCCTAGTTGCATCACGATGCTGGGTGGGTACCGTTCGAAACCTATACGCCTAATTAAAAAAAAAAAAAAAAAAAAAATGGAACCTGGACCCCTTAATCAGTATATATAAAGCTGATCGAAGACAATTTTCTTCTATCAAGTTTCATCTAAAGAAAAGATAACTTGCTTTTGATTACATTTATGGACTTCGGAACTACACTGGTTCCAGTGCTGTCGTTGGTTATA
>JAGDQP010039797.1:1554-17564 GCA_022664845.1 Lepisma saccharinum | reverse complement strand
AAGGTCAATTGTTTGTAAATGTTCAAACTTCTCGACATTGTTGAGATAGTACTCCGTTACAATAATTTATTCCTGGCAACAAGGCAGACAAAATTAACCCATTACTTATACGTTTTAAATACAGTATACGAAAATTCGCCTGAATTACGGGTTGGGTCACTTTTTAAACCCGTGCGTCAATAGCTTTTTTTCTTGGAGGGGGTTCCCTTTTTTTTTTTTTTTTTTTTTGTGTATATATATATATATATATATATCTTGTTCTTTCAAACTTGTGTCGTACTTACAAAACCATTTCAATATTCACGAAATGTTGTTTATCTCCCACATCTCGCCTTCGGAATAAAGCAGCGTCGTTCAGCCAGGCTGCTGGTCCAAACTATACACACCGTAGAGGAATTCTATTAATCATCTGCAAATATTCCAACTTGTTAAGCGGTAAATTAAGTGTATTTCCCGAAAATCTTTGATAATAGCAAGCTCATCCATGTAAACGGTCTTACCACCACTATTTTAAAATTTATTTAAAAGGCGTTTAGGCAACTTCGGCTCGGGGCGAATAGATGAGATGAATTGGTGAAATGAAGAAAGTGGGAGGATACAGGAGCACTCCGAGAAAACCCACACACACGGTGTTTGTCTACCACAAAGCCAACATAGCATGAGCAAGGATCAAACCGACAACCCCACGCACCAGACGTGTTTTCTACCACTGAGTCACCGCGGCCCAGCACCACTATTTGAAGTTTCATTTAATCTCAACTCTACTTGAAAGTAACTTCAAACGGGAACTAAAATCTCAGTATGTAGTCTATCTTCAGATAATCCTACTGTAAATTATGTTAACGCTGTCCCTATCCTAATAGTCGAGACGGGCGTAAGCCATAGTGCTGTTACCGCCCATAAAGTTTATCTTATATGGCACCCTTCCTAATAAGTAGCAAAAAAAAGTGAATCGCATTTCCTAGAGCAATTTTTTCTCTACAATTCTCTAAACATCGTCTACGTTAATGAGAAGGATCTGTCTGATTAAGACAAGGAGAAAGTCTTCGCATCAAACACGGGCGTCGTACATCACCTTTTAAATTCACCGGGATTAGCATGCATGACTTCCTGTTTCCAAAGATGGAAATTCAGCGAAAATGAAGATATCGGAGACGGCAGGTCGTGTTAAAAGCCGAATTCTATGAAGTGTGATATGGCGAGAAACGAAGGCTTAGCAACACGTTAAAAGGCTTGGATGGGGGAGGGGGGACAATCTGAGCATTTTTAAGTGTTCACAGCATATATTAGTTTATATTTGTTACATCAATTTTTTTCTCGATATGTTTAAAAAACTAGACATTTCCTAAAAATATTACGCTACACCATATATTTACCTCAGTTGCTGCTGTAGGTCCTTGTTTAGGTGCTATTGGAACTGGTGTTCCTTGACTCTGCCATTCTGAGAAGAGTTTGAAAAGAGCGAATGATGCAAGACTTCCCCATGGAACATCATCTTCCGCAGGTGGTTTGTTTGGCCGCTTAGCATTCTCTCCGTTCGTTTCGGCGTTCTCTTCCTCCATCTGCTCTGGTTCAGGGTCAGATTTTAATGCTGTGGCAAGTGACATCTGTTCAATCAACAGCCCTTTAAGCGCATTTTCAGCAGCATTCTGCTTAGCAATTGCTTTGGATAATCCTTGTCCCTTATAAAATTTTCCTTCAACCTATAAATAGAAAAAAAAAACAGTTTTCCTTAATAATCAGAATAATTTCACACATATATATATATTTATGCTGCCCATAAATTATTCACCCAACGATTTATTACAGAATTTATACTATACTGTACCGCCTTCAACTGCGTCTGGTATAGTTTCGAACACCAGTTGGAAGACAAAAACTTACATCTCAATCCTTGTTAAAATTTACATGTGAATCATTATTGCCTCCACGTTTTGCTTGACCTGACGCGAGTTTCTCGAAATTAATGATTCAACTGACTTAGTCTGGTCTATCAGAACTATTTAGTTGAATGACTGCATATAGTTTCAATATTAACTTGTATTTTACATATTAAAGCTCAGAATGAAATAGGTAAATAATTCATGTCGAAATAAATAACTAATTAAAAGCTAAATTCAAGCCCTCAGATTGTTATTTGATGGGAGGAGAGAATGACCGGTTCCAACAATATCTTTTGCATTTTTTTTAAGGTTAAAACTCGCAACAAAATTCAGAAAAAAAAAAAACACTAGATTCTATCAATTGTTTGGATTTTGTTTTCACAGAATACGCTTCTAAACTGAACACTTCATGTCTCTACATCAAAGGAAGTGATTTTCTTAAATGAAAACCACAGGTGCACAGATAATTAAACCTATTAAAAAAGGAATTTGAACGAGTGGTAGGGACGTAATGCATAAGGGATTCTTCACTTCACGTAATATTTTGTACAATACCTTCGCTCCCTTAGAACTGTAAAAAGCAAATTAAACCACCTTTAAGAGATCTGATAAAATTAATAGTGTGTTTTATGTGAAAACTACAATCATTTAACAAAAAGGGTAAAGCTATCCCCTGTGCGATACGCGTGCGCCGTGAACGGCTCTACATATTCTCGATCTACGATACGAAGTGAGGTGGGATGGTCAGTCCCACGCTCGACCACCTTTATCTTTCCAAGCAGCCCAGGAGTACCAAAGGGCACTCTGGTACTCAATTTGATAGGAGGCTGAGTGCACCTCACGAGCGCCAAGCATGGGAACACTACGGGAAAAGTCTCCAGTGTACTGGCCGGGATTTGAGCCCGGGCCGCCCGATTCGTAGTCAGACGCGCTACCGCCTGAGCCACGGCGATTCATTTAACACCTATAGAAAGTTGTTCTTAACACGTGAGCACCCGACAACGTATGTAGAACACATGGGTACCATGACACCATGGATATTAACCGATCCTCTTAGTACTAACCAAGATATGTCTATACCAGATACCCAAATATTAAGATTCCACAATATGGTTCAAACAATGGCAAAAATTCCATCATTAAGCGGATGGACAGTCACTAGATTTTTATTCGAATACTTAACAGGCACGTGAGCAATCGACAATGTACAATACTTGAGTACCATGGCACCATATTAACAGAACAGCCTTCAAATATAACTTATTGAAATACAAACAAAGTGCATATGAGTCGTCCACTTGCAAAACCTTTTATACGATTTAGCTGTCTGCAAGTGAACTGTTTTTATCAGGTTTTCAACGCGTAGCCATTGCAATTTTGACAGGTTTTGCTAGTGGACGTGATTCTCTCATTGCCTTTTAAGCGATTTTAGAGGGTTTTGCTCATGGCTATCTCCAGATCTTTGTAGAGGCCGCTGAAACATTTCAAACTTAAATTTTCTACATATAAAAAAAAGTAGTTTTACAGGTTTTGCAAGTGGATGACTCATACACAAATTGCCTTTTTGTTTCATTTTCGGTGTTTATGACTTTATGAACTACTATAACTTACTGCTACCTTGTTCGAATTTATACGTACGAAAACCACGTTCGATATATGTTAAAAGTTGTTACGAAGTGTAAGGGTTTATTTCCACTGTATTTCCATGCCATACAAACAGTCTCATTAAATAAGACAATTATAATTATATTTACGGAAACAAACGTAACTAAAATATTCATACTATTTAATTATGGCGTATTTATGAATTGCACCATATATCCAAACTTTTACTTTACCTCTGCGGTGACAATATACACCACTTGCTGGAATGCATTCATCTGATCCTCAACTGTGAACTTAACTCCACTCTTAAGTTCGTTCAAGATCATAATCGCGTTCTTTGGCTGAAGAACCCTTCGAAGTCTAGCATTTTGCCTCCTCCTCTTGATCTTCTTACTAACTTTAGCTAAAAATAAATTCAACATTTCAATACATGAAACCATTCATATTCACTTAAATTCAAAAAGGTGCTGAATAAAGAAATATGGGAATTCACACAACTACCATACCAGAATAAACATCTTTATCTGGACTACCTACCTTCATAGAAAGCAGTGAACAATTCGTTGTAGCAGGGTAAGGACGACGAATGACGTCAAAAAGATTAAAAAGGTAATCAAATAATTTTTTAAAAAATGTACGCAGGATTGCACACGCAATGAAAAAACAGTATGGAAATTAAAGTAAAAAACGAAAAATATGTATTTAAAAAAAACTGCTGGACAGCTTAGATGGGAATTTAGGTGGCCATGGTTCAACTTTTTACCATAACTTAAAAAATCGCAAGTTCCCAACGTGCGTGGCGGTTGTGCAGCTTTTATTTATTAGAGGGTCATGAATGATATATCGTTGACGTGCCTATGGCATACAAGCATCCAAAGCACTTACATTTGTGCCCGATGGGTAGAAGAAAAGCGAAAACATACAAAAAAAATCGTAAGGTAATACGAGTAGGACTGACTGCGACAAAAAAGTAAAAACTTCTACATTCATTCATATCAAACTTATAAAGCAATCGCAAAGACCAGTACAATACAAGGTGAGAACCAGTTCAATTGAAAGTGAATGGGATAACTCGTAATAGGCTGGAACTATGTAATGAATTTTTGGGGTCCGCCATTTTGAATTCAAGATGATGTCATTGGAGACGTTTTGTAAGATTTTCGTAACCAATGATGATGTGACGTCAAACCAAATTTCGTTTTCTATCTCCAGCCTTTCAGGCTGTGTGTTATATACAACAATGTGTTTTGTGGCCATTTTGGATCCAAGATTGCGACTTTTTCAAAATTTTCTAATATTTCTTTAATCTGCTAGTGATGATGTATGTACCTTCATACCAAATTTCGTTTTGCTAGCTCCACCCGTCTAGCCTGTATATTCACTACTAAAAGTGAGGGTTTTTTTTTAGGTGAGAGATACCAGTTCTTGCAGATTGATTTTTTTTCAATCTCAAGAACGAAAATGGGATAGTCGATAATGCTCGCGGAACACCCTTATCCGCTATCTTACGAAAACAAGAAACCTTGACGTGCACGGCTCTTGTACGCCTCCTAATTACCATATCAGATGGTCATGAATGACACACACACGTCCTTTCACAGCTTATGGAACACATTCCGAAGGCGTAACATTTGTGTTAGGAGATGAGATATGGTGTCTCATCGACCCATCCCGAAAACTGGGCAATTTACATTAAAAAAGGACCTCATTTCCTTCTTCACAAACACTAAAGACGCAGACAAGAAGTACGCGTGCAGTTTGTTTCTACTGATTTTAAGAAACAATCATGCTTGTAGATCACTTTGGGGAGAGGAGGAAACGCAAAATTCTCCCTCCGCACCATCTCCCGTGAGATATGACGTATAAAAAGTATCAGTAGTGATCAATACACTAATGCCTCATTGGTTTATTTAGTTTGCTAATCCCACTACATTAAAGTAACACTAATGAACCCAGCTCGTATCCCGATGCTGAGAAAACGCCAAAAACGGGAGCTTTAATTACACCTACAAGGGGCTAGTTGGAGAGAGGGAAACCAGTGCTTGAAGGAACGCGTTCCTTAGAATTCATTTTAAGGGAACGGAGTAGTGGGACGCCATTCATTTTCTAAACGAAAGAACGAAAACTTCTGTCCTTTTCCAGTCCCTCTGAACTGCCCGATCAGTGAATACAAATTAGTAGGTTTGAATTTGAATTTCATTATTAAGGCCTTTACACAATTTTGGCTCACGCCGGACATGATGGTATGATTGATGGAATGAAGAAAGTGGGAGAAAGCTGGAGAACTCCGAGAAAACTCACGCACACTGCCCAGCACAAATGCCACATGACACAAGCAGAGATCGAAACAACCACCCCAATCAACAGAGGCGAGGCCTTTACCAATGATCCACTGCGGCCCCAGAAATATGTAAAATGTTTGTTGTAAAACAAATTTTCCTTTAAAAAACATTTTTTTCTTCTTTTTGTCCTAGTGAGGTGTATGTAACTAATGCATTTAGTGAAAAAGAAAACTGATAATGTATATTTCATACGCTTTTACTTCTAACACTGTCAATTTCAGAACAAAATGAATAAATAGACCGAAGCTACAATGAAGATCTGTTTTTAAGTAGCTTTACATATCACTTTCTTTAGGACCTTTACATTCAACTTTCACTGAACTACATGCAGACAAAATGTTCAACATGAGACTTTTAAACGCGTCTGAACGGAACGAAAAAGGAACTTTCCGGACACTGAGGAAAACCATCCTGACCCTGAACGGGGTATGGACAAAAAGTAAAGAAAAAACTTACAGAAGATAATCTTCATGGTTTGTCGTATAGCATTTTTAAAATCAGAAGAGTTCAGTAGTAAAAACCGCTGAACCAGAAGTAGTTTATTGGTTATTGAAGAAATTACAACGGGCACTATTAAATATACAACACAATTAAAAGAAACCATGTATTTCGAGACCATCTTATTTTTAATGACGAGAAGACAGTATTACATGTGGTCTGACAGTAGTATAGTAACCCCACTATCTTACCAGTGCCCGTTAATTTTTTCAGGAACGAACTTAGTACTAATTAATAATTTACCTATTCAATTGTTGCCTCGTATATATATTTGTCCTTAATGTACATGTACTCCCTCTAGAATTTTTCGAGCTATTTTAGCTGTTCCAAATTATTTTCCTCAAAAGGTTTTAACATCAGACGCATACCAATAATTACTCTTACGTTCTCTAGTTTCACGATCCTCTTTCGTCTGCTTCAATTCACCTGATGTTGACCGAGGATCTCAATGGTCGATAGGTACCCAAGTTGCTCACCTATCTTCAGAAGCAAATCTCGGTAGGGTACATTACCATGACCCCAAAAAGAAAGCTTCAATGCAGTGGAAGAATAAGGTCTCAAAAATCAACACAGAAGCTAATGTTGACACTGCAAAAGCCCATTGCTTTCCAAGCTCCAGCCCCGAAATACCACGATTAATGGTGCATCGTATTCAGAAACTTGAATCGAACTGCGTAAAGTCATTCACCAAAGAAGGTACTGGGTGAACGCATTACACGATAATGCACCACCGCACACCTCCCCAGGATTGCCGCAGACGAACAGAGGTTCAGAATGATCAGTCACTCCCTTGTTCCCTTTATCTGGCATCCAGTGACATCTGTTTTGACACATGAAGACGAGTTACAAGGACAGCGACTTGAAGAGATCATGAGTTGTGAATTCCTTGTTTGAGTTTCGAATGAATATAAAACACTGGAATAATGAGATGGCCATCCAAATGGGAACAGTATCTCAATAGATAGAAGACTAAATTGAACAATAAACCGTACGCTTTCTGACCACATGCTAATTTGTGTTTTGTCTAACTTTCGATTCTTCATATAATTTAATTTAAAAAAAATAACTAACTGCCATAGAGCTTACGTTTCTAGATCAAAAACTCTTCAAGTTAATACTATGTTAGACAAAACTTTTGGGCCTGAAACAAAATTTAAGAACGTATTATTGACAAACATTCTGCAAAAGCCCCCTTTATATCAAAAGATTTCGTGGTTTCAGAAGTTTCATTAACTAATGTACAAAAGTTAACTGATACTCATCAAACTGGAAAATAAAAGAGTGGACTATCTATGAAATGTAAGTGCAGCACGCGGGCGAACTAGAGAGTCTATGATGCCAGCAACACGGTTTCGTGGTAAAAATCGCGGTAGTAACAAGCAGACTAATTTTAAAAGGTAAGTACTTACCCCTCTTGCAAGGAGAGGTGGGGGACTATCTACATTCATTTTCCGAAATCAGAAGTTACTGAATCTAAAGAAGCTAGCAACTTGCGCTTTCGTAAAAACTGAATTCTTTTCTTCTGTAGAATATCTCTGTTGCCCGCATTTTGTTTTCTATCTTAGAGGAATTGTACTACAAACTGTATACAGTATTACATAATACGATGTAATTTTCTAGTTTCGTTAAAAAGGATAAACAGAAACGAATCAAAGAAAAGCGTTGTAAGAAACAAACAATGTAATTTCTTGCAACTATTCTATTGTTGAACGGTACAGTAAACATGTCGAAAAATCTGTTTCTCGCCTCTCGAATGTCCACCAGAAATTAAAATAAATAAATAAAAAACAAGCTCAACTCCAGCGCAAGGGCAGACATATCGGGATGAAGATGAGCGGTAAGGTTGGAGTTAAAAGTAGAGTGATAAGTCACCTATAACAGTGCAAACTGTGGAGGGGAAATGAATCCAGCAACTCCTTGCGTAAATGAGTATCTAAATTTTAAAAAATAAACAGTATTTTGGTAGACAAACTCAAATTAATAGAAGAACTAATTCTGCCCTGCTATTCCCAGCAATTCGGCCCCCTATTTACAAAATCACGGAGGCTTTCACCAAAATACCCTATCATCTGTGAAACTGCCCACCATTTGTGTAGTTATCTGAATACGATTACATACCCTCACGATGGACAAGAAATGAACAATGATTAACCAAAAGGCTCTAAGGGAAAGAAACTAGTTATCAATACAATCTGAATTTGGTGCGCAAAGCAATTAAGTACTACTTACTGACACCTGGTCCCTTCTTCATCCACCTTGGCCGCCTCCTTTCTTCAGGGGCGACTTCCTTCATATCATCATCGTCATCCATAGTTAAAATTGGAGGAGTTGGAGGTGGCTCCAGTTTGGGTTGATGCTGTTGCTTAGGCGGCGCAGGTGGTGGTGGTGGTTGCTGCTGCTGCGGTTGCTGTTGAGGAGGCGGATGTGGTGGTGGTTGCTGCTGCTGCTGCTGTTGTTGTTGTTGCTGTAACGACAGTCCAGGGGATATATCCACACAAACACTTCACGGGAAGTGCACTCAGGCAGCATCTGTGTAACTCAGTGTGCACAATAAGCTGAGTGCGAGAGATTTGTCTCCATGTTGTTAATTGGTTTGGCGAGGAGGATTCCTCAAGAAACAGGGCTGAGTACATACAAACTACATGGCTCAAAACAAGCCACAACTACTCCCCTCCAAAAACGCACGAGACATTGAAGATTAAAAGGGAATATTTAAATTTAACAGAAAAAAAAATACTAGAGAAACTAAGTTTCTAATCTATCTAAAATGGATTTACTTGTGATTATAAATATTCAGGGCAAGATTTATGTTATCGAGTACAAGAACGACCATTTGAAGCTCTGAAATAAAAGATTAAATTACGAAATGCATATAAATACACTAAAAACCACAAAATAATTGGCCTTGCACTTGAAGATTAATAACTTACCCTGAATAATTTATAATATCCGGGAAGCATGAAATACAGTTGACCCTGTAATTGCAATCACTTAACCCTACCTTTTCACTCCACCCTAACATCTGTCCCATCCTACAGCAACAACCCACAAGCTTTAAAAATTTCCCAGTGAAATCAATGAACCATAATAATATCAGAAAATGTAGTAAACGCGAATACATCGATGCTAAGTTTAGCACGCTTAAAACCTTACGAAATTCTACCACTTTTTAATTTATGAGTTGTGAGGCAGAAATACCATGTGTCAATTTATGGTCTTCAATTATCTTCTGGAATCCTGTAAAAAGCAATTTAATTTCAGCACATGTCAATAAATTTATTTGAAGCCTGAATAAGTGTAAATTCAGTCGTCAGCCCTGTTTGCACCAGTGCATGACCTCCCCGACTAATTTTAACAACCCTGAAGAAAACTCTTCACACAGCTACTCTTGCTGCTGTTGAGATATAGCACAGCACCAGACAGTTGCCAGAGCACAACTCCTCAGCACTATGCATGCTATCTCCATCCTGGTGGAGCAGAAAGATCAGTTTCCTTCAACTGTAATGAAAGACAACTGGACACGCACATACAGCTGGAAAGGTAAATATTGTAAATTCTGCCCCAGATATAAAATAGATATTAATCTCAGTGGAATCCTGTGTGTATTGTACCTGCTCTAAAATTTGCTGAACTCACCAGAATACCTTTACCATTGGAACACTCCAAAAATTGCAGTTATTACTTCTATGCGTAATCAATGACACGGAACTATCATACTTCAGATGGTAACTGACATCTCCGGTTAACGTTATATTAATTTACGATTTCTCATGTTAATTGGTTAACTTAAATATTTCTCATATGAATTAAGCTCTGCGTAAACTGTAGATTAATAAAGAAAATAATAATGTAACTTGTAAACTAATGATGAAAAGAGGCTCGAATTTCATTCAATGAATTTTGCTTTTGTCTGTCAGAAGAAAAAATGGGCTCAAATTTAAATAATCGCTCAAAACACTTTTAGATATAAACTGTAAATATTGCTTTAAGATGCATAGGAAGTTTATTTTAAATATTTATTGTGATACTAAGGGAGAACACAATATTCGAATATTTTCTGCTCGCGCAAACCTGACTAAATATGTATGGATCCTAGTTTAAACCAATTCGTACCCCTTGCTGGTTTTACCTTATGCCAGTAGAGGTAAATTCTATGAGTAAGTTTTGCAGCATCAATGCAAGATCTGAACGGGAACAACAGCACCAACAAGCAAGTCTTACGACTCCTAACGGAGCACTAGACTGCACCCTACGACACATGGACTGCATATAGACGCAAGTATTAGCGTTACAACGTCCACCCTTCGTTGGTCTAGTGGTGAACGTTGCTGACTACGGACTGAGGGGTCCTGGGTTCGATTTTCAAGGCATGTGGGTCTGGAACGGTGTCCACCCAGCACCGTGATGTAATTGGGGAGCTGCTATGAATAAAGGATAGAGAGCGATTAGGCTCTCCCAATCCGTCTGGTCGGCGTGGGAGCAGTAGATCAATCTCCTCCCTCCGGGAAGAGGCCTCATCCAGTCCTGGGTCGAATATGGCTGTGATTTATTACTAGTGTTAAATACTAACCAGAGGACTAATCCTCAACTTAATCGAATACTTCAATTTCAAATTAACCGATCAATGTACTTTCAATTTAATGTCAACGTTGCAGCAAATGTTACTTTATATAATCGGGCAAATAGACAAGTTCTTTAATAATAATAATTATACATAATTGTGTTAACTACCTCCCTTAAGTGTTAAATGAAAGATCGTAAACTTCTGTTAGAAAAAAACGGAACATGCCAAAAGCACTGAGACAAAATGGCACTCAGCGACTGCATCACATTTGGATCACGCAATAATTCGGGGTTACCTTTTTGCTACCTGAAAACCGTCGATGTTGGTCTATTGCTAGTGTGCTACGATGATGATATGTCAGCCCATGAACACAAAAATTTAAAAAAGCAGCAAAAAAAAAACAGTAGGTTCCGAATTTAATTCCTTTTAAAAAAATTCTAAATTACAACATTTTCCTAAATCAAAATGTCATCCTAAAAGGAAAATGTGGCATTTTTAAATGGCAATCGCTTGTTGATTACAAAGATTGTGTCGACAATGGGACTAAAGATAGAGGCGTTGACTGCTTCATTACGTTCAAACTAAAGTTATTCTAACGAATATTCTCACATTTAACGGAGTAGAACAATATTCATTACGCATAAAAGTACTTTGCAAGTAAGTTTCAATTATGTTGCGCTGTTAGAATCAAGTGCCCATTCCGAACTGAACGAAAAAAAAAAAAAAAAGTCCAGCACCCAACCTCAATATTAGTTTTTACACAAAAACTATGTGGATGGTTCCTTTGTCGGGCAAGTATAAAGTCGAAGCACGGCGTAGCTCACGCACATTATTCTCGATATTCAAATTACAGGAATTTAAATGTTCAGCACAACCCTTAACAATACCACCACTTGAAATCTGACAATTCCTACAGAAATCTTAAAAATGTGTGATCAATTCAAGTTTCAACCTACATAGTTGAGTGTCATTTTAATAACGCCTCTTCTGTGCAAATAAAACCTTTACATTAATTTTTTTTTTTTAATAAGGTAAATATTTAAAAAAATAGATAGGGAAGTAGTATTGTACGAAGAACTTTACACACTTTACTTGGCACATTTCGACTTCTAAAGTCGTTCACGAGCACAAACGAGAACATGGTCGAATATAAAAAGATTAGCGACAACGGGGTAACAGTACCCCACTCGTACTCCCAACACCAATCTAAATCCACCTGCTCGTCTATCACTCCAACTATATTCTAAAGTAAGCAAGGTCAAACAGGTCCTACACATTCCAGAAAGTAAGTCAGTATTTCCCGCCAACCAGGGACTAGTTTTCAACTCCGCGCCCTCTTCACCACAAAAATTTGTTAGTTGGTACGAATAATTTCCGCGGCCACATATGCACACACCCCGCCACTAGCTCCAAGATTGTTAATTAGAGCAGTACGTCATCTATACTGAGCGTAAAAATTAAACCTGAACTAAACCTTCATTAACTCCCAACACCCCATATATCTCCGCTGTTCCCCCAGCTTCACCACCAATAGATTATATGAGATGTCGCTACACCCGCATTCTTTATAATTTTCCCACATTTTCAATCCAAACCTTTTCCACCATCCATTCGATACTTACACATAACTGGTTAGTCAATTTTCGTCCTGCTTTTACGAATCTATCTTTCGACCATAGTCATCGAACCGAACTCTACCAAGCTAAGGCCGGTCGGTGCAATGGCTGCGTTAAAAAGTGTATGTAAAATGTGTTCGTATACTACTCGTAAAGGTATCTACTCTTCTAATTTTTACTTTAAATTGCCTTTTTTTTCTTTTAGTGATATTAAAAACTTACCAACACACACACATATATATGTTAAACCTAATGTGCAGAAATTGATAAATGTGTGCGTCAATGTTAGTATCTTGAACAAACTGTTTCGTACTTCGGATTTTAATCATATTCATTAATTTGTGCAACAGCCACCTCTCAATGTTGACAGTTACCTGTGGTGAATAGTTCTGATTCATTGGAGGCCCCTGGTTCTGTCTCATCCCTTGTTGTTGTTGCTGCTGCGGCTGCTGCCTACCACCACCCTGCTGCTGATGGTAAAGGATCTGTGTCTGAGGCTGGCCTCTACCTATTCCTGCCCCTGGAGGAAGAAACATCGGTCCCTTCTTGTAGTTTTCTAGTTAAAGAACATGAAACGCTAACGATTTAGCACATGCATCCTTATCTACTACCCTAAAGGTATTTAACTTACACACGATGACCACTCTACGCAAAAAGGAGGCAACTCCAGATTTTTTTTTTATTGAAGAATTTTACCGTCACGGGGAAATACAGTAAAAGAAAGCTCTATCGTTTATTGGAAGAAAGAGGCAACTCCGCTAAGGGATACATTTTCGTCACTGATCAATTCGATGGAAAAATAGGTGACAGCCCCGGAGTTGACTCGTTCTGACACCAAACAACTTATATATAAACATGGAGATGTTTCCTTCTTGCTGCGGGGTTTTCAATTGTCCGTTGCACGAATGCCTTCTGCACGTCCCGTTGAACGCATATTTATTACACTTAGTTTACTGTTGATTTTAAATGCTTCATACATTCAAGGAGATATAAGAAATGCTCGCAGAAAGTAACGGATTTATTCTTTCCGTTAAAAACATCCTTTCATTTACACACACAAACTGTTAGGGAGAATAGCCACCCGTACGATTTAAAATAAACATTCGAATCCAGAGTAGATACGGAGAAAAAACTGCTACATACGTAAGATATGTATCTAACTCTCCATAAACTACGGCATTCTCAAATACGATCCATGAGTACAATTTTGATTATGATTTTATTAAAGATACGTAATCAAGGACTGATGTTAGTGAAAGGACACATACGGTCTTGAATTTAAATAATTTATAGTCTTTAGGCATCTAATGCTCACGCCGGGAAGGGGAGGGGGTAAGATTCGGGAAGATGTCGGCCAGGGCCTACGTTAAAGACGCAAACCCGGCATTTGCCTGGTGTGACAGAAAAAACCTGTCAGAATGATCGAATCCAGGACCTCCCGAATACTACGCCAACGCTCTACTACTGAGCTACGGCGGCTCGGTACATACGGCATTGAAAAATGTGTCCTTGCACTTATGTCCTGTCTATTTTTCACATACGAAATAATACAAACAGTGGAAGTACACTTTACAACAGAAGTAACTCAAATAAAAAAAAATCAACATCATTCCTTGCAAAAGAGGCTCACTTAAAAATATGATGACAGTCAAGACTGAGCAGAAACTCACGACATCAACCCAATCACTGTGTAATCTAATATTCCTTTTTTTTGGGGGGGGAGGGGGTTAAAGTAAGATGCGTTTAAAAACTGATTGGGGACACCCTATTCCGCTAACGGACTTCCTGTTATTAGAAAAACAGCCTGTGCAATACAAACTCGGCTCGCGAAAACCTCTACAAAAGAAAGGGAATGAACAGGTCCTCCCTCCTCTGCGTTCCATTTTCGCCAGTCCATTAATAGGCTCAACGATAGGTTAAAAAAAAAAAACGACTTACTGCTCAATACATTTTCGTGTTGGTTTTCCCCTTTCCATTCCTTCAAACTCATACACGCATTTTTCTTCATATTTCTCCGAAGGTTTTATTTATACAAGTCCTGGAAGTTTCAAGAAGTGTCAAGAAAAAGTTTTGGGAGACTGCTGAAACTGAACTGGAACCAAACTGCGGTAGCTTTTGGTTCACCGTAGGAACGGCTGAAAGAATGGTTCCCAGTTCATTTCGGTAAACGCTCCTCGAGAACCGTGTATCAATTTATTCAATGGTTCGTAACGTCTACAACGAGCGGTCACTCATTCTTTCACTCTAATTACGAGTGATAAAAAGCTAAGAGAGAAACAAATTTACATACTGAAATATTTCACACATACTAGGGGCAAAATTTACTTCACTCCTAAAAAATGTAATCTTTCAAGCGCGTGTGAAAGCGATGAAACGCAAAATATAAAGTTTCAAGTCTTGAAAGTGCGATACTTCCACGTTGAAAACAACACATGGTGCGAGTACTAAAGGTGATGTGCATCGCGTATAACGAAAAAAATCTAACCTGGCTTTTCTGACTTCTTGCATGCTCAAGGATCGTAATTTTTGTAGCAAAATACGGAAAGCGAAATGACGCCATTAGCATTCCTAGAGCAGCAGCCTGATTTACCTGTAGTAATGACACTTTTTTCATTGCTGGCTGGCCCTGTATGTGTAAAGAAGTCTTCCTGAGGATATTAGCGGAACAGGAGCGTACATATGGTTCAATCGCTGGCGGAAACTGGAGTATATAATGTAAATGTTATCCCACTTCAGCATATAAAGATTATTAACGGATGATCTTTGGGTGCTATTCCGAACTACGTTCTTGTAACGTAGGGAACAGGGTGCGTGAGGGACGTAGTTAATTTTGAATGTGGTGGTAAACCATATCGACCACACGACATGGCGGCTACAATGTTTAGATGCAATCTCTCGCGCGCCAATTATAAAAGAACAGTGAATTGTCAAGGTTTTACCCAAGGTAGGACAAATCAAACTGTAGATAGTGTGGTAATGAGGTGAGCATACAATGACGATGAAAGTAAGTTAAATCATGTATACAATGCAATTAAATTTTGAGGCTGCAGGTATGAAATGGAGAACAACCTAACTAACTATCCTGCCTTTGCCGCTCGGCATTACTCGGGTGTATTTCTGACGGCGATAAAAATGATGTAGGTACATGACGTACCTGGTAGAGGACCAATGTCCCGAGTGAAGGTGAGTGGAATAAGCCAGTCAAAATCGTGAAAGGTCATGCAGAAGGGTTAAAGAATTACACATTATGCGCTATATGCAATCGAAAATAAATAAAAACTCGTAGAAACTGAAGAGATCTTTCGTGACACGTACTTTGCTACAAAAACCATGGACACGTAATTTCCTAACCACACCACCTTACTTTGCTCCGTTGGTCGAGAACATATGAAGCGCTATCTCATTTCTCCTATGCGTCTTTCACTTCGATGACAAACTTCTGCTTGTTTGAATTTCAACACCGGAACACGCTGTAAATACATTTCTCCTGACCTCAATTATA
>JAGDQP010039796.1:5027-17566 GCA_022664845.1 Lepisma saccharinum | reverse complement strand
TATAATCCAGTAACAGGAGTAACGTTACTTGCTTGTCACTGAACGTCCCGCCATTTTGAGTGTTTACATTGCCTTTACACTGTGAACAGCAAACAGTTTACTGGTGGACCGAGAAATTAAGTTGGGTATAAATCTTTACACTGTAGCAAAAGCATCTCTCCTTTTTTCACGAGACATTCCTCGTAGTAAAATCAAAAACGTGTTAATAATTAACCTCCTTCACAGTAAAACCATAGCTCGTTCGGAAAGCCAGAGTCACCAACTGTCTTCGTAGCAAAGTGGTTAGAGCGTCTGACCAATGTGCTTGTGGACCCTGGATCGAAACCCGCCCACTTCAACTATTTTTTTAATTCAAAGGAATATTTCCTTTTATTCTTTTCTACTTTTAAAAAATGCTCGGATTGAATGAAATACGTTGGAACACTCATACATATGTATACACGCATTTTCAAATTTTACAGAGAGTAAAACGTTCATCCGAAAACTGGCTGAATGTAGGTTGATCCAAAAAGTGGAGGCAGCTGAGCTGCCTCCACTTTTTGGATGAACGTTGTGTCTCCTATTTTTACAGTGTACTGCTATCACCTGCAACTCGATGTTTACCAGTATGCATGAATTTTAAGTTTTTATTTAGCCGTTCATTAATAACGTGAAATATCACGTCATTTGTTATGATATTAATAATGCAATACAATATTTATAAATGTGCTACAAATAGCATCGTGCCAATACAACAATAAGTCATACAAGATACATATAGATATACAGATAGCTGATAGATATACAGATAGCTGATAGATATACAGGTAAACAAGAAGTTGTTAATTATAGAAGTTTGATAGCAATACAATTATTTTACATAATAGTTGTTGATGAAACGTTTGAAAAAAATACAATCTTTGTCAGAATGAGGCAATAATTTATGATGCGTTGTTCTGTACAAGGGAACAGCTAATTCAAAATTTTCCGTCTATGTTCTAAATTTGAATTAGGCATCTAACGCTTAGACCGAAATAGGGGGGGGGGAGGATTCGGAGGCGGCCAGGGCCTATGCTGAAGGTGCCATCCCAGCATTTGCCTGGTGCGACTGAGGAAAACCCTCCAAAAACCTCAGACAGGATGATCGACCTCTGGAATTGCACCCACGACCTCCCGAATGCTACGCCAACGCTATATCACTGAGTTACGGTGGTTCGGTCAATGTGCATATTCCAAATTTAAAAATTTACGTCAGTATACGTAATCTTTTGAGAATAAGGCAATTTGACAAGGCAATTAATATCCTGAAAAGGCAATAATAATAATAATAATAATAATCTCTATATATAAACAGAAGTTGTGACTGACTGACATATCAACGCGCAGGCCAAAAGATTGAAGCTAGACACTTGAAATTTATGGCTAATCTGGCTTTAACTAACCTATTTCGTTGATGTTCGGTAAGAAGCAAAACAAGGGCATATTTCGAAAGTAAAAATGAAGAAAAATGGTCTATTCTTATTTTTTTAAAAATGCTACCCTGAGGTGGGATCGAACCCGTTAAACTTTAGAATAGCTCTCCAGTGCTTTATCCACTAGACCATACAGCCCGATACTCGAAGACGTCTTCCGAGTCGAGTGAAGCTGCGAGCAATAGCTAGTAATAATAATAAATTACAAGTTCCTGATCCCACATAGAGGCACTTTTGTTTTTAACAAATGTAAAGCATGTTTCCTCTTTTCATATTTTACTACAAGCACAATGCATTTATACTCAACATCCAATGGAAGACAATCCCTAGAATCTCTAAGTTTCGACATTTCATTTCATAATTGTGAATTAGAAAATACAAAATGGATACAAAAAACAAAATCAGCGCCACTCCAGCTGAGCTGAGATGCGTCGAATAGGTTCTCCTTTAATTCTACACCTGCCGGCAGAATTCTTTTGCAACGGTATGCCGATATTTTAGTTACAGAACTTTCAGATTAAATGGACTGTCCCCCAACCTTTTCCTGACTACCTGGAAATGGGTGGGAACCCGCTTATTTCCCGACCATCAAGAATTGACGGAGCCCCGCTGTTTTCACGACCTAAGGCAATGGACGGGGTCCGATCCTTTCCCCACCATCAAGTGCTGGATTGGTCGGGTTTTCGCCTCTATGCCGGCAAGTCAGAGAGCGATGGCGGCCTGGAAATGCCCCGACGACCAAACGCCACTTATGGCCCGACCACCAAACGCCGAACATTGTCCATCTACTTCACGACTACTAGCCTGGGTTCTGCCTATCTTCGACGTCGGATCGACCAAAATGCCCGACTATTTGTCGTCTTGGTCGACATTTGGCTTGCTGGGTTTGTAATTAAAGGCTAATTGAATGCCATCAACTATTGTTTTGTGTTCTCTTTCGCATGTTGAAAACACGTTGAACTATTCCAACGAAAATTTGATAGGACGTTAGTGACTTGTTTTTAACTATTATACTAGCTATGTCCAGGATTTACTTCATATGTGACTTTCCAGGTTAATTGCATAAAAATTGTGCTTAAAAGCTAATATAATGAAATTAACTATGTTTCTAATGTTCTCGTTTTGCATGTTGAAAACAGATTGAATTTTAAACTATATTTCAAAGAACATTTAATTTCGTTGATAGGGTTTAATGAAAACACCTATCAACTTTTCTTTTCAACTATAAGATATATTTCGCATTATATGCGTTTTTCTGAGGCGATATATTACACTTACTGAGAAATGCAAATTTAATAGTATAGTCTTTTTAAAACGTACGAAATATTTTCACCTTCTTTAGAATGAAATTTCACCGCTGAATACATGATTGTTCAGATGACCAAATTTTTAGAAACATTTATTAATGTTTGTTGTAATGGTATATTCATTGAATTTTTCAACTAAATTTCACCCTTAATTAAATGGCTTAATAACGTTTTAAAAATACGTTATTTTCATCGTCCACTTTTGACTTTGAATCTAACGTTTATTCTAAATGTTCATTTGAATCTTTTATCAACCATTATTAAACGTCGGCTAAACCGTTGAATAGGTTGACACATATAATGTTAAAAGTATGTTTCGAAAATATGTGTTTTCATCGTTTACTTCTTGAAGACTACCTCTTATTCTTAGCCTATGAGGAAAATGCCTCCACATAATGGTGAACCTACACGTCTGGATTTGTGGCGACTAAATCCAAGGCTATACGCATGACTTTTTACTACAGATAAAGTATTCGTAACATAAAGGAGTAGTGAAAAGGTAGTGACTCTGAAGATGACTCCGTGTATGAGTGGTTAAAATGACAAGCTACCAACGACAAGTGCAGAAAGTTTCAGCTTCAATCCCCACAGCAGACGGTTTGAAAATTTGCTAATAAATTAATAATATATCATGATGAAAGCAACAGGCGAAGTCCAATTAAATATATATACCAATAGACAGCAATCATGCTCTGTTTTGGCCAATTGAAAAGGGTTTAACAGGTGGGCATAATCAACGCTAAAAGTAGTTTCTTCATCGTCAGCTTCTTGACGATGAACACTACGTTTATTCTAAACCTAAATTTCAACCTTTTTGTTAACCATTATTCAATCTTTGAATAAACTGTTGAACAGGCGGGCATTTCGGTACACATACAACGTTAAAATTACGTTTCTGTACTAATGTTTATTCAACATATTTTCAGCGTATTGTATACTACTGGGGCTGGAATAAAGTCAGGATGTAATCAAGATCAAATTTTTGCTAAAGCTACTGTAAAACGGTGCAAACATCATCACCAGAAACGTATTAATACTGTTAAATATACGATCCAAATACTATTTCCTGCATTCGAGTGTTGTCATATAGACGGCGCAAAACCTGTTCCTAAATCAGTGTGAACACCATCACTATACGAACTTGTTAATAGTGTTACATATACAGTACATATCGTCACATTGGAACTAGAAGGTACTATGTCTACTTTTTGGAAAATGGAGTTAACACTGCAGTCAAAGACCTTGTAATGAAAGGCATCAAAACCCAAAAGTAATATCTCAAAAGACGACCTCCAAGTGGCTAGAAATGTTAGAAATGAAATGAATTTGTACAGACTTAAATGGAACTTCAAGCTTTAAAACTGCTTTTTCTCAAAAAGTAGCGAAAGTGGACATAGTACCTTCTGGTTCCAAGTTGATGATATATTATGGCTTTCCAGTGAAGTACTATTGAATTGGCGATGTTTACGCTGTACGTTGCACAGAAATCAATTGGCAACCCGACTGTCAGTTTATACTCCGTAAATTTACAGCATTTTTTAGAGTGCGTACCAGTTTTTCTTTTCATTTTGAATCATACTATGTTAGAAGAGAAATAAGTCCAACCACTATCCCAGAGTAACTTAGGAGAGAATCATTTCTCCTTTCTAGCTGATTTTACATTAAAAAAATTGTCATTAAAAACAAGACAAAATTTTAATAAAAGTAGGGTAGAAAGCTCCGAATATGAGACATTTTATATTTTACAGTATTATTGAAAGGAAAAGAACGATAATGAAACGAACAAATTACAAATGTACTATTATATATTGATCTATCAAATATAGAAATCGTATATGTGTATCTGAAGTCTTATATGTAATTTTAAAACGAAACCAAAATCATACAAAACTGTAATAAAAAACAAGATGGCCTCCATTATGAGACCACATACATTTCGTATCCAAGAATAACTCATATTCGTATTATTTTGATTTCTGACTCTGTGGGCAGATGAAACGGGAATCTGTAGCTTCACAATGCTCGTGTGCCCATCGTTACCAATGTAAACATCGAGCCCGTCGACTGACAGATAATCGCACTTTATAAGGTGACGAGGTAGTATTTTATGCATTCCCAGTTCGACACGGTTTCTCATATTCACATATTTTCGAGTCTGACATAGGGGAAAGAGGCTTAATATCTGTAGGAGCCTATCTCATTTTAAGAACTTCTTGGGGTTTCATATTAGGAGCTTTAGTGCCCGCCATTATAATTTGGAACAGAACTCGTTAGACTCACTAGCACAGATTTATCGTTCTTTCTATTTGCTATCAAATGATGCAATGGAACAGGTTATTGTAACTTACCTATACATACAAAACGGTATCGAAGTCCATCTTATAGAAAACTTGTACGGAATTAGCAAATAAAAATGATTCTTTCTCCACCAGACTTTTTCTTCACAATCACAGCAACTCGTAGTAGTTGGCATAGGTACATAATAAGTTTTCGCAGTCATCAACGGAGTGCAGCAAATACTTACGCAGTTAGCTCGGGGTCTCATATTAGGAGAAGATTTCATATTCGGTGTCTTTGCTCTACTGGGTAATTTATGAGCAATTGAAAAGTTTTTTTTAAAATAATCTCTGAGACAGGACTTTAAGTCAAGTGGAGCTATCTAAAGGACGTATTCTACCGCAATGTAACGTCTGTTACATAAAAAATCATAATCATATATACAGAGTGGATTGAGGGAGGATACCTATCTGGGGAAGATGCCTAGACTTAATTCAATAATTATGAAGCAAGATGGAAAACTTGTATAATGTGAAATAACTAATCAGTATGCTCTTTAAGGGGCTGCAATGATTGTCGCGTAATATGTCACAGTTAACAGTTTAAGATCGGGCTAAATTCGAATACAGAAGTAGAAAATGCACTTGGATAGGGTACGTTTGACTGTCAAGTACCTGCTTAGACTGTTTAACGAAGAAATTATGTGTGACGGGGAACTGGTGAAGTGGCGTCTTACCCGAAGGTGGAGACTACCAGAATATATTGCATTTAATGAGAATGTTTTCATTGTTTTCTGGTTAGACACTCATTTCTTTTAAATGAATTTGAATTTATTTTAAGGCCTTTAGGCATCTTATACTCAGGTCGGTTTAGGGTGGGGAGGGGGAGGATTGTGAAAGATAGACGGCTAGGGCCTATTTTGTAGGTACCATCCCGGCATTTGCCTGATGTGACTGAGGAAACTCACTCTTTTTAAAATTTTCTTCTTGAATATAATGTAATCATAAAAGAACATTTGTAATTGTTAGTGTACGTATGTATTTAATAGAGTTTGTCATTTACTGCTTTTAGGCAACTGGCTCAGGTCGGAATAGGAGTGGAATGGGGATGTGGGGAAAATGTCGGCCAAGGTTTAGTTTCGAAGGTGCCATACCAGCATTAACCTTGTGTGATTAAGAACAACCCTGGATAGGCGCCTTGGGGATCGAACCCAGGACCTACCGAACACGAGCCCAACACTCAACTAACTGATCTACGGCTCGGTACATGTTCAATAAAATGTATGTCCTATGTTAACTATTTTCTTATTTAACACAAAACGTAAAGTCATGACTGCATTATATTGATTATGTTTCTTTATCGCATGAAGGAAAGAAATCCGCGATATGAAGCAGATGTTCTCAGTGTGGTGGAAATATATCCAATCTTGATCGTGTGTGTTAGTCGTATTATATATAATGTAGACATGAAGTTTACATTTTAATTTCTGCAAACTTTGGGAGGTGAATAGTGCCATCGAAACAAGAAAAAATATATAAACATGGGTCAAATTCCTATTCGTTTTCGAGATACAGGGTTTGCAACTTGGAACCCATTACCGAGCCCAAGCAATGGTAATGAATATTTCTCCATAATATAAATCTTAGACGATGCACTAAAATAAAATTTAGTTTTCGGAAAATGATTTCCATCAATACAGTGGATATTAGGAGTTAAGAAATGATGCCATCGAATGGTCAGTGTTGCCAACCTCGTATATCATTTTGTTTTATCTCAAATGGCACTACGTCAGTTTATTGGAAAGGTATGCATCATCCCCCCTGCTAATGATGAACATAACATGTAAAGAAGAGTTCACAATGGTGAAAAAAAGTTTGCCCCTTGAAGAAACGTTGCTATTATTTATGCTTAACTTGGTATAGCATTTATAGTTTGCAACACTGCGTTCTCTTCTTCGACTATTACGTTTACCATCCCAAGATGATACTACATATCTAATAAACTGATGTAGTGCCATTTGAAAACAACATAAACGATATGTAAGGCTGGCAACACTGACCAAGCGATGCCATCAGTTTATATCCACTTTCCGAAAACTAAATTTTGTTTTAGTGCATTGTCTAAGATTTATATTATGGCGAAATATTCATTGTATTTACCATTGGTTGGGTTCGGTAATGGGCTCCAAGCTGCAAACCCTGTATCTCGAAAACGAATAGGAATTTGACCCATGTTTATATATATATATTTTTCTTATTTCGATGTCAGTATTCACCTCCCAAAGTTTGTAGCCACCCTTTCTTTATACCCGGATTATTTATGCAAAATTTTGCTATTCTGTTTCTTTTAATCAATTCACAATTTCTCCTAGACCAAACTATGATATCTTCTCTCACCACTTTCTACTAATATTTTAAGTTACGTTATAGACAACGTTATTCATAACACCAACTCCTTAGAGGAACTTTGCTTCGAAGTTACAAAAGGATTGTGTTAAATTTTCACATATTTGTGTTAAATTTTAACATATTTGCAAATATAACAAAAATAGAGTATAAATAAACATATTCACTGTTCTAGATTTACTATCTAGAACATATTCACTATCTAGATTTGCTGTTCTATAACTTTTCACCTCTGATCACCGTTTAAATACATTTTGTAAATATTTTCACAAACGTTATAGTGTTTTAATAAGCTGTTTTGAAAGCCTAGGAAAGAAGACAGAATTCAACTAAGCGGAGATAGAACCCAGGAGGTGTCGGTGATTGTCTTTTGCTTAACAATCCAAGCTAAGAAAAGCTGGGTAAATCTGTCACGTTTCTCGCTTCCCATTAAAGCTGCAGAATACGCCGGAGTTCATTAGGACGTGTAATGCATAAAATGTGAAAGTATACAGAAGTAATAAAAATTTGTATAATTTAAAATGCACAAGAAATTAACATTGTATTAATAGCTTGTGAGTTTGAATCTGGCCGAAATATACTTAATTGGATTCCGTTTGGAAATTACCCTCTTGGAAATTATCAAGGGTGCGGCAAGGTGCTCATAATCTACTATAACATAAGGGGGTATGTGACCGGCTCCAAAGAATTGTGTTTAGTGACTAAAATTCACTATTTAAAAAAAATCTTTTAAAGTTTGAAAGTACTGTTTTGTTATTTTTGGTTTATAATGTGACGTTGTAAGAATATTACTGTTATCTGGACCGATGAATGTTTTGTTGTTATAATGGGGCATTGAGACTATGGAAACGTGACGTTTTTATTGTATTGCTGAAGTAGCTGATGTCGTCTGCAAAGACAAAAGAAGAATCAGGGCCAAACAACAAACCAAAAGACGAAGCAGGATAATTTGCAAAATGAAAGAAGAGGCAGAATTGTCTGCAAAATGAACGAAGAAAGATCTAAAATGAAGCTATTTTTTTTGTACAGTTTAATTTATTTTGTACAGTGAAATTATTTGCTCCCTCAATATCTTATTTTACAAATATAAACTATAATTACAAAATCAGCTTCACAATGTTAGTTTTTTTTTTTTCATGAAAATCACATCTACTTCCTTATCGTATGGAAAACGCTAATAAAATCGAAATCGAAAACTAAACCAAAAGGTAATAATATTATCAATAATTTTTGCTTTCTAACATCTGTCCAAATAGTTGTAGTTTTAGTACAAATTAATATTTCAATTTCAGGGAAATTGTATTTGAAAGTACAAGGTTTGAACATACTTAAACCATTAAAATCTGAAAATTGCGAATTTAATCATTAAGCACGTTTCTTCGCAGCCGCTCACACGCTTTTTTCTTTAAGTGAAATAAATTATATTTGCGCACATTTGGACAGGTTTTAAAACCTTTTCGTAACACTGCAAAATCTTTACGAATCTTTGCCCACGAGGAAGATAATTTGGTTATATAAGGAAGTTTGCTTTTTCTTCCGTAGTTTAATATTAGTCCTTAATGTCTCGCGGTATTATGTAAGAGAAGGGAAATATAAAGAAACCACTGTTGTAGTTTCACTTTTGTTACTTTTTAATTACTTGGCTTCGTTCGAATTCTGTCCTTTCATTACTGGAGTCGTGTCACATTTTATGAGGTATTGGTCATTCCCGCATCACACTAGCATAACGTTGAGGTATTACAGCACGTATTGACTTTTTGCTTCGAATTGGGAGGAGGATTTGGGAAGTGCGAATACAGCCCTCGTCTGCGTGTTCGTGAGGCTGTGTATGTGTGTGAGAGAGAAAGAAGCCCTGGGTCCCTCCCCTAGCTGTGTCCGTCTGTTCTGCGCAGATCCTATGCTGAGTTTATATGAGCACAGCGCTTCCTTGTAAGATCAGTACACGCGATGAGGCACCGCTAGATTCGACGGGCATCGTTATAAGCCGAGATGGCAACGTAGGCAACGTGAATTGAAGGTAGCGGGAAAAGCGATCACGAAAAGTATTTTCTTTCAAGTTATTGAACTTTCAAAAATGACTTAATTTTTCCGATCCGTAGTAACGTGTGATCGATATTCGAAAGACGAATGGGAAACCGTGTTTGTTTGTGAGCCAATAAAGACGGTTGAAATAGAATGGTTAGCTGATAAATTGAATCATTTCGAATGCGATGCGGAAACATGGCAACGACTGTTTGTGATAGAAAAACAGCCACGGCCGTATCACGTTCTTCCTTTTGGTGGAAAGTGTGGTGGACCAAGTGGTGGTTGGTGATTGGTGTGACTACTTTGGCTATAGTGCGAGTGACAGAATCTGTGGGGAAATATGGATCAGAAGACGCGTGCCCTGAATTTTGTACCTGTAAAACTGCTGAAGAACTCATAGCAGAACGAAGAGCAAAATCGGTCACATGCATAGGGACAAACGCATCTGAGTTCCCCGCCAATCTCACTACAAGTGTTGAAATTCTTCGCTTTCCCAACAATAACATCCGTCGCGTTGATTTCTTTTCCCTAAAAAGGGTCCCGTCACTTCTTTACCTTGACCTTAGTGCTAACGGAGTTAATGAACTAATAGGTTCCGGAAAGAATTTACCTAAATTAAAGCATTTAGACTTAAGTATTAATAATCTACACATCATTCAATCGTTTGCTTTTACAGGCTTTCCTGAATTAGAAAGTCTCAACCTTTCTTGGAATGGAATTCATACAATATCACCGTCAGGGTTTGTTTTGCCTAATCTCAAAATATTAGACCTTCGAAATAATCGACTTTCAGTTCTTAAATCTCATTATTTTGTAGACACTCCGAAACTAGAGGCAATTTTTCTGTCCAATAATGTTCTGTCAAGAATACCTGAGTTCGTTTTCGGTAAAAACCTTCACACTTTAGACCTATCATACAACCATATCATGAAATTGGAATATAACGCGTTCGATGGAATAAATATCACTGGTGAATTGAACCTTGCTAATAACGCACTCCGTCGTTTCCCGAATGGACCATTGAAAAGACTGGGCCAAGTGGAGAAACTTATAATGGATAGTAACTTGTTTCAAATGCTTACTTCGGGTTCTGTGGTTGGTCTTACCGTACGACGACTGAGTATGTCTAATCACAAAAATCTTCAATTAATTCACAAAGGAGTGTTCGTGAATTTAGAAGAACTAGAGGAGCTATATATTAGAGGAAATCCGTTTCTCACTTACATTGATCCTGAAAGTGTTATTAACGCCCCTAAATTACGTTTGTTAGATATTTCCAGTAATAACTTATACACAATTGAAAGTGATCTTTTGAAACATGTGCCTAACTTGAATGAATTACGAGTGAGTAATAACAGTTTCACTTGCCATTGCAGTCTTAAGTGGGTCCAGGAATTGATTTTTCAAGAAGAAGAAAATGTTAGTAGTAATAGCACTCAACCGTTTGAAGTGTATGAAGAAGAAAAAGAAAGTGCAACGGATGTGTATTGTTCAGAAAGAAATGGCACGCATCGCCCTCTCACTCATCTTGTAAACATGACAAATACTTGTAGCCCATATATAATCCCCCTATTTCCAGAATCTTACCACGACGTTCTTGGGAGCAACGTATCCTTTCACTGTCGGGCGCTTGGTTCTCCAGATATCAAAGTGCACTGGTTCACAAACACTGGACTTCGTTTGTATAATAACAAATGTAAAGATCGGTATTGCGTTCGAGATCATACCCTGACTATTTATTATCTTCATCATGAAGACTCTGGTTCATACACATGCATGGCTAAGAATGAAAATGGTGTGGATTCTCGCGCGGTCAATTTGCACGTAAGAGAAATCAATGTTCAACTATTTCCCTTAACAGTCACATCTACCTTTGTCACTTTGTCGTGGAATATGTCGAATGTGATTTCGAATAACTATATGCTGAAGTATGAATCGGTCGAGGAGGATGAAGAGCCAAGATCTGTGCGTTTCTCTGTTGGTGTTAAAATGCATTCGTACACAGTCCACGGCCTCAAACCTGGTGTGACATACTCGTTTTCATTGTGTATGGAAAGAGAAGGCTACATCATTGTGATCTGTACGATTTCGGTAACGACAAAGGAAGAAAACTTCTTATTGACGCTGGGAATAGAACGAAGTTATTTAAGTGTTATTTTGATAAGTATAATGATTGGCATTGTACTAGCAAGCTGTGTTGGATTTTGTGGTCTTAAGTGTTGGCGTCAAAGGCTAAAGCAACTTGAAGAATCTGAAATGCGAAAAAGTGATTCTTTGTCCGGTCGATCTATTCTTCAATCATCTTCCACTCATTCCGACATGGCATTCATCACTTACATCAATCTTACAGACGATGCCATATTTGTAGAACATACTGAAAGTAATTTTGGCTACACGTGACGTTGCCATATGTAACACATATTTTCTGCAAAAAATGAAGTCGAATTTCAGTGTTTGTAAAGAATTCAGAAACTTCATTTTATTTTGTTAGGACGTAATATACAGAGATTGGGAGTAGTAAACTCTATATCATGGTTTCAATTTGTGTTGTTCTACATCACTCCTAATCTTCATGTGGACCATCTGTTGACAAGTGGGACCGGTGATACCTCAGCAATGAAACTTAGGAGGTAATGTGATACACTTACCTTGTTAAAAAGACATTTAAAGCATCTTGGACTATGTAACAAGAATTTTCCTCTTCTGTGGAAATTTTAGAGAATGTAATTTGACTGCACGTTGATAACGCTTCCAACTACAGCACTGAACATTTTGAAATGACTTTCTTTGACTGACAAAGAAAATAGTCAAATTTATTTCTCACTCTAAATAGCAATATTTTATTGTCTTAGGTGCATGAAGTAGTTCCACCACACTTCTCTTAAGAACTATCAAGCCTATAATCACAAAGCTTAAGAAGTGAGTCTCATAATATTTTATTTCAGAATTCGTTAACATTGCTTCTATTAGATTACAGCAGTGAATTCAAGGTGCAGTCAAATATATTGTGAACATGAAAAGAATATATATATATATATATATATATATATATCATATATATCTTGATAGTAAAG
>JAGDQP010039795.1:6674-17566 GCA_022664845.1 Lepisma saccharinum | reverse complement strand
TAAAGACATACTTTTCTTAAACAAATCGTATTAAAAAGTAAAAAAATAATTTTGTTTGTACATGACTAAAAAGAAAAGCATGGGACGCGCCAATTCAAGAATTTATAAAGTGACTGACTATATATGAGAGAGCGCTCATGCTTTTCCTTTTAGTCATGCATAAACAAAATTATGTTTTACTTTTTAGTACGAATTGTTTAAGAAGATTATGCCTTTAAAAAGTCTCTTTTATTGAGTTATTTCGGTGTTCGGATACTTTCTTTCAAGCTAATGTTTTGTGACCCGAATCCTAAAGTGTTCTCCAACAAATCAAACACAATATTGTTGCAGACTAGTATTTATTTTAGAATAAAGAAGTCCATATTAAAAAGTATGCTTTTAAAATATATAAATATATAGAAATATACGAAAGTAACAATGGAATATTGTATTGTCATCCGACTTACGTCGCTGTGCAAAATTTCATCATTGTATGACGTCGGAAAATGAGTTAAATTAACGTTGCAAAGATGTGAGGACACCGCGAACCATTGTGAACTAAAGAAAAGTATGTAATAAAGAAAATCACATACGTCCAGGATAGTGCGTCTGACTATGAATCGGTCGGCCCAGTTTCAAATCCATTGCCAATCAAGAAATTGTACTATGGAGAACAAAAGTACATAATCGCGCTCCTAAGGTTAGCGGACCACAGTTTCAAAACAACTAAAATGACGAAAGAATGTTAGAAGCCTTTGAAATGTGGACATGGAGTAAAACGGACTCGTATCAGCGACTAAGTCATGATTAGGAAGCCGAATTTTTATTAAATACAAGTTACATCCGAAGTTATTAGCTGTACTCGGAAGGAGTGACGAACAATATGGTTGTGATGAAATCTTGGAAGTTTCCTTTCATATAAAAATACATATTTTCACTGTTAGCACACGAAAACACACATCTCTTGCGAAAGAACATAAAAGGCACACATTTTCAACACTCCAGACAAAATATTTTTTTTTTCAAATGCTTAATGTAACGAAATGTTTTGGAATTAATGCATAAAAATATGTAGGAAACTTTTTTTTTTTTTTGTCATTTGGGTACTTTAAGGTTTATTGAGGAACTGAGGTTTATAAAATGATTTGGGTTACTTGTCGGCAAATCTAACATAAGATTTTTGTGTGGTATCATAGAGAAACTGAAAACTTTTACACTTCTGCTTTGCCAACCAGTGAAGAAAGTGAATGAATGTTGTTGGCAATAAACGGAACTCTACCTGGATCACACATGCAAGTACCAGTACTTAAAGACTAATTTCGAAATAGGGTAAAAAAATATAGGTTTCCAAGAACTGTGTAAGATTATCCAAAGTTGTAGAGGACGAACATGGTGAAATTGATGGGCGTGTGTGACATCCCGCTCTTCAAAGATAAAATCCCGACCACATGTGATACGGAAATGCAGTTTTCTAAATAAAAAGCGTAGTTCAGAGAGAAGGGCGTGGACATTTGTGATGGACAATTTGGAACGATTTCGTTCATTGCAGTTAGAATGTAACTAGAAACTTATTGTCACTGGCGAATCTATGTATCGTATTTTGGTTAGAGAATTTTAAAGAAAAATATCTTTGTTTTTAGGTACGTATCTAAAAATAAACGCACATTTTTTTAGTTCCTAAAAGTATGCCCCCGAATTTTATGAGAAGATAGGTGTGATAATTTTAACACTGTTTTCGGATTCGACGTACAGTAACTGACCAAGACAGTTCCCGTAGTACAGTACTTAACGTCGTGGGATTCGAATAGGTACTGGGGGCACGCATGTTCCAGTCCTGCTGCCAGCCATCATGAGATCTAACAGGGGCTTTCTCAGTTTGGCCAAGTACATACCGGAATGGTTCCTAGTTAAAGATCTTGGCCGCTTTTATATCCGCACCATCAAGATTTTTCAGTCCTTTCTTCCGTTTGGTCTAGGTTTCTGACCACTTTGACCATAAGTCCTCGCTAGTGACGTCATGTCCGCGAGACTTCTGATGGGCTTAGCAAAGTTAAAAATTGCAGTACTGACTGAATATTGCCGAAGTAACATTGATAGCGCACGGAGCTAGAATTTGAATTTTATTCAAGGCCTTCTGGCAATTTTAGCCCAGGCAGGGATGGATTAGGTAGAGGATCGGGAAGATATCGGCTAGGTCCTGTGTTCAGGTGCCATCTCGGGATTCGCCTGGTGAAGGGAAACATTGGAAAATCTCAGCCAGGATAGTCGGCCGGTACAGAGCTAGAGAAAGTAACCCTGTGTTCGATCCTTGGCTAGCAGCTTTATTACTTTTTCGCTTACTTTAAATTACTGGTAACAAAACACAGTGAAATAATTTTTGTTCATCGAAAATAAACATCTGTTTCATTCTTATTGCTCCTAATCAAACAGTTTATCTATATTGTCAACTGAACAATCATATTGTGTATTGTGTGGTACAGCTATGGACAAAAAGAATGTCGCATGTCTATAGCTAATATTACTTTTTTAAAGAAATAGTTATATAGAAACATCGTATAAATTCGCTGACTTGCAATGATAAGCAGAATTGCCTAACGTATTTGTTTAAAAAATACTGTCCCGATATATAACCAAACACGGGTGATATACAAGAAAATAAAACGCTAGACTTTTCTCGCACAAATCCACCTATTAAATTGAGTGCCAGAGTGTCCTTGTTGTTTCTGGGTACCTTGGGTGGTAATGTTTCCTGTGGGTGACTGGTAACGCTAGCTACCTAGTAATCAAGGGGTCACGGGTTCGATTCACGGAAGAGACTTATGTGGTTCGGAGCCCACGTTAAACTTTAGGTCCCGTCCTCTTTATCCGATGGAAGGCAATGGTAAACCACCATCGGCTCACCATGCCGATTGTCACACTTCGCTTTTAAATACGACTTAGTCGTATGAGTGATTAGGCAACAAATCAAATCAAAGGCAGTCGCGCATAGACTAAGCACCCCACCTCACTTCGTGCCATGGATCGAGAATATTCGGAGCGCTACCTCCACATCTGCCATGTGAGTTTCACGACGCGTACGTATCAGACAGGGGATACCTTTGCCTTTACCCATAATGTCCCTTGTCTCTCAAATTGTAGTAGCTTGCTGCTAAAATGAAACTGATAATCTACTTAATTTGACCTAACCAGAAATATGCAACAAGCACCTTACATGTATTTAAAAACAACAAAATATCAATCTAGTTATTAGTGTTGATAGGCTCAACATTGGCATTTCCCTATTATCAGTATTCCGGCCGAATCAGGATGAATCGACTATTAAAGGTGGTCCTGATTTTGCGACCCTGTATTTGGGCCGAAAAATGCATGAGTTGCAAAATACAGGGTCGCAAAATCAGGACCACCTTTAATAGTCGAGTCATCCTGATTCGATACTCGACAACTGCACATACCTTTCCATATTTTAAAAGAACTTTACATTTTGTTTCTTTCTGCTTACAAATCTCCCTTTTGCTTCTTTCGTATTTTTAGACATTTTACTAATTGATTGACATAGATTAGAAAAGTCAGGCTAGATTATTTTCATTATACGTAATTTCTAAATTTTATGCGCTTTACAGAAATAGGTTTGATATTTTTTATTATCAAAGGATTTTTCCATCAACATCTGTTAGCGTTGTGATCAACATCTCTTAGTGTTCTGCCGAACTGCATATTACTTTCCAAGGGTGAGACGCTTACATAAGAGAGAATATGGAAGATGCAGGCAGCTCTTCTAATTAGACATTTTAACATATTTATTCTGTTTTCAAAATCTTCTTTGATTAGAAAAAAGAAGGCTTTCTGAAGGTTGTGTTCTATGGCTTTTAAAACCAATCTTCATGGTGAATTTCAGCTTTTTAGACCAATGAAAAGTGTATTCTCGGTACCCGAGGTTTGAGATTAGCGTACGCAACGGATTGATTGCAATTTTTCCCCGTAATTCCAACCTATCCATGAATAGTGATGCCGAATTTCAGCCTCCTAGCCCAACAGGAAGTGCTTGAAAGCCGCTCAAAGAACAGACAAACAGAAGCATCTGGGATTTTATACGATCATGTAGATCTTATTTATAAGTTTCTAAATTCGTATGCATTTTATTTATACAAATGAACAATTTACACGCAAGAGATTTAAAGTGCTTGAACTAAATAAGGATTAAAATCCTGTTAAATATAGAATAATAATACTAAAAATTCTCAAACTAAAGACCAAAACGCCTAAAATAAACAAGCAAACCGTTTATATAATATTTATTATGTATTAATCTTCCACAAGTCTGAATTAACTCCCTCAACTTTGATCTTGAAACAAAGAATATTGAGAAGCACTCGTTCTAGTGGATAGAACGTAGGATTGCTGGTAGTGAGGCACTGGTTTGATTCTCAGGTAATATTTCTTACTACTTCTTTTTACCTATAAATAATTATTCCTCTCTCAACATTCAACAAAATTCACAGAAATACCTTCGAAACATAAGGTTGATTTTTCTTTTGCAATTTCAACATTTTACAGGATTCATGGACACAGGTAAGACAAGTCTCGTTAGCTTCTGTTTTCATTATACGCATTATCAAAGCTTAAGGCACTTCACGGGTATAGCTTAGAAAAGTCATGTTAGAGAGGTGTATTTCTTTTAATTTCCACGTGATACAAAACTACCCACTCCCTCTCCGTTCTGACGTAACTTTCGCTTGGAATTACTTCGGCGACCGGCTCGTTGGCTTTATGCACTCACCATCTATCTGGGTAGTAGCAGCAGTCAGAAGCACTATTAGTATTTGTTGAATTAGAAGAAGTAGTATTAGTAGTAGAGCTACTATTCTACTAGCAATCGCAAAGGATCCGGTCCCTTGATATAATTTTAGCCATACAAGCATTATTTTTTTATAAAATAGGCTGGCAACACAAACAACTGCAGTGCTTATGTTCCGGAAAATTCAGAGTACTTGTGTCGAATAATGTTCATGCCAAGTTGGCGCAGCTAGGTGTAGCTGAATGGAAGCAATTTGAATAATTGATTTTTTTTTTTAAATGTGGTAGCAACACTTAACTACTACATCAATCAATACTGTTTCGGCGGCTCTGAGCTAGTAAGATCTTTCGAACGACACGCAATGCATGTCTACGGCTTACGAGATATATTTTGGCATGGACTGACAACACTGACAACGGGATTGCTGGGGAGCGGGAACATCCGTGGTATGTTTCTATTGAGTCAAACAATGTTTATGCCAAGTTTGGTGCTGCTATGACTCAAATACTGGAAGTAATGTAAAAATAAAGATAATTTTATAGAAAATAGGCTAACAACAATGAGTTGCTTGGCAGTGTGTGCTGTGCTCTCTCAATATGTTTGTATTGCGTCGAATAATGTTAAGACCAAGTGTAAATTTTGTAAAATTCAAGCTCTTTATTATCTATGTGACGAGTCCATTAAAGCTATTCACCAAATTTAATCTAAATGCAACTGAATATAGATCATGTTTACTATACGCCATTAATAGCTTTCCAGAAGACTTTCAGTTCGTAGGTTCTTCCCAAAATTATATGGCAACAATATTAAAAATTGATTTAGAAAAAACACCATTCAAATGAACTATACTTTACTTAACCCATATACTCATCTTGCATTTGAACATTCTAACCAAGTTCCTGAGATTTAATTTATGGACACGGACGGACGGACTGACACCATGAACGAGAATAGAAGGTCCTTTTTTGCTATTAAGAGAGCTAAAAGCAGCGGTAACCTTAGTAGTAGAAATAGTAAAGCCTAGGTGACATTAGAAAATAAAACCTATTTAGGCCTTCACTGTTGATGCTGTTTAGGCCTTCAATGAGCTGGATAGACTGTTATGGCTTATGCCAATTACTCTGTATATCTGAGGAATGACGTTCCTCAGCAAGCACTCTTTCAGAAAAGGAATGAGGAATGTAATGGTCAGTAGCATAGTCTAGGTGGCATCCCAGCATTCAGCTGGTGGATCTTAAGATAACCCGTCAGGATCGACGGCAGCTGGTATCGAACCTGCGTGCCTCTCCGATGCGATCTGAAGAGCTCAACAATTAAGCACATAGGAGTATCGTGTACAATACGAAGATCTGACTGCTGGTATGATTTTCTGAATGTTTTATAGAAATACAAGAGGTTTCAACAAAACTTTTTGAAAAGAACAACAATGTTAGTATTCGATTGTAACATTCCAAACGTTTGACCTGTAACCTATATGAAAAAATAACATAGTCTAACGTTTCTGAAATGTAACTGAAAAACTTTGTGTTTGAAGGACCCATCTACGATACCACTTCATTTCATGTGTAAGTAACGAATTTTAAAACTAAATGGGAGTCTTTCACAGATACTACCATGAAACAGATCATGCAATTCTTTCATTGCTGAACCTCTTTCAATGAAGAAATCGGGGAGGTACGAAGGAGAGAATTAACAAACCGATATCGGAAAGATGTCGGCTTCTTATCATTTACATAAGTGTTTTTTTTCTGATTCCTATATTATTTCCAGAAATTATTAATGCTCCCAAAGACTTTTCTTGGAAGCATAAATGCTTCACAAATTCTGAAAACACGTAATTATAGCATTAAACCAAGTATGTTAAGGGTTAACGGTTCATAACAACAAATCAAAGACACTCAGCAACAGTTTCTTGGTTTATTTGAAGAAAAGAAATTTTTGGTTGCTTTTCTTTCTTTCTTTTTAACTTTGAAGCATCACGATTGACTAGAGGCAAACAGTGCTTCAAGCATCATGGAAAGAAGAGGTCGTTTTAGCGGAACAATTATGGTAGGTCCGCCTTTTCCCAATATCTCCACTCTCGACTGCTAACGTTTACCTCGTGTACTAATTAGGTGCACACGAATCTCACTCACTAGTTCTAATAACTATTTTTTAAAATAAAATTACCCTTTCCTAAAATCATGATTGCCTCTTCAATGTAAAAGTACTTGAATTGAATTCTTCTCGAACTTATTAGCATGGAGTCAGACGCAAAAAGTAGCTAATGCGGGAAATGTGACTTAAAAATTTCAAACTTCAAGCTACTTTTTCCTTCTCTCTCTTGAAAGAAATTTCCCTGCGTCTGTATACTACACGATTAGCTCTCATGTTTGTAACCGTTTACCTGGTTGGTTGTAAAGTAATAACTCTTACGGTAAACAGTGGTTAATCAGTTAACGCTGTAGATCACCCCCGCCATCTTGGTACGCACCTTCCATTGATTTACACGGGAATTGTTTTACTCATTTTATGCCTCTCGGATGTAGAATATTTAAGTTCTGCTTTCACAAAATTTGTCTTGGTGGTTATTTTGACTCTTGTATAGTTTTGGTTTGTGAAGTTTCTCCAAATATATAATTATAATGTATTATTAATAGTTTGCTATATAAATCACAATATGTTAACGGGAAATTATACTATTCCTGTGTAAAATATTGCATTTCTATAAAGTAGCATGAGTAAAAGAGAGCATGACGATAAACTGTGCGAAAACAGAAGTTCACCCCCGCCTGAACTCCTGAAACGTATAAAATGAGTAAAACAATTCCCATGTTAATCAATGAAAAGTGCGTACCAAGATGGCGGGGATGATATACAGCCTTAAGCTGACGAATATATTGAGATACTAGCCGATACACCAGTCCACTGGCGCAGGCCAAGTGAAATAATAATCTTTTTATTTAGTTATCAACTCTCATGTAGGAGATTGGCAATGACAAGGCACGTGAGTTCATCCTGACTATTTCGTCAGTGAAAGCAGGAAAATGCCGGGATTGTACCTTCAAACTAGGCCGACTCTTTCCCACATCCTTTCGCTACCCTATCCCGCCTTGAGCCAGAGATGCCTAAAGGCCAAAAATATTTTTTTTTAAATTCTTTGGTAGGTTTTGCAGTGGTTCTCCATTCTTTTCTTCTCTCTCTTCATTTCTCTTAATTTCTGCATATGAAACAATCATAAGAAATCCTTACATGTATGCAACTCGAATAACGCCTGCGTTGTGCGGTTGCAAAACAAATTAGGATATGTAACTTAGCAGTACAAGATTGCTACCGTGTGGATGTGTATAGCTGACACACATAAATACAGACAGGATTATTTATTTAGTATTGTAACTGGCGAACTTTAGAACTTTCTTTTCTTTCCAATCAACTAAAGTTCATGTGGGAAACTTAAGGCGGCTACTTAAAAGCTCCGTGTCACTAGCTTTTAAGTGGCCAATTAAAGTATAAAGTATAAGCGGCTCTAAAAAGTGACAATAAACTAATGCCGATTATACTCACATAAGACAACCCAATAACGCTATTTAGTCCAATTTCCCACAATAAATCATCACTGTGGCTTCGAACAATAGATACTAAAATAGAAAGACCAATCACTTCGGGGCTACTACATTGGTATCACATAACAGAGTTTAAAAAAAGATTGATGTTTTATCTAATGTATTGGCTATGACATGTTTGTCGTTTCTATACACGTGTATATGTCCGTGTAGGTTGTACAGTTTGAGTATGTTTGAATGTTTACACATGTGTGTTTACAAATTCATCTCGGCATACTGGTCAAACTGAGTTAAATTAAGTAAAACCTCAGTCAGAAGGCCGGCAGCTGGGTTCGAACTCGTGTGCCATCCTAGTCCTGATTCGAAGTCCGTGAATATTAAAGGAATGGTCGGATTTCATATTCTTTTTGTTATTATATCATATTTACAGGGATTATTAAATAGTGTCTTTTACACTCGTCGATGAAATTGGGCGAGTTCAGAGAACAAAATCTACGGGAGATAGAATTCTATAACTTTTAGTCCCCTACAGCAATGTTTTCCAAACTATGGTCTGCGGATTTCTTGGGGATCGCTTTAAACTAAATTATATATGTAAAAATTATTTACACTATAATGTAATGGAAACAAGCAAAAGTATTTATTATTATTATTATTACTATCATGACTTACTTACTTACTCTATGGCTTACGGAACTCACAAGTTCATCGACGCAGAAACAAACGTTCACCATAGGATCATCCAGTTTTCATCGCAAGCACCTAGTTCTCAATGATCCCTTTTAATATTGTCCTCCCAATGTCGTCTCGGTCTTCCCAACGGTCGCTTTCTCTCCGGCTTTCCAATCACGATAGAATATAATCTTTGTTTCCCCCCCCCATTCGAGCTAGATGGCCTGCCCACCTTAGTCGTTACGATTTCATTATTCTTACAACACCGGGTGAATCGTACATTATAATGACTTAACTCATATTAATGTTGTTACAATAATTAATTTATTTTGTTAGTATATGTGAAATATATGGAATACAATAATTTACTGGTACTTACCAATAATAATTATTATTGTGTAAGAAGGTTAAATATCATTATTAATTATCGCTGGTTTCAAGGAGTCCGTAATTTGAAAAGAAATGGAAATTACTGCGCTACAAATTTGTTTTTCTTGTTCGTCATTGATCCTATATTTATTTTCTAATATTATGTTACCTTAATAGTTTCAGAGCGCGTAAGCATTTGCAGGCGCGACCCCCGGTTTTTGTTGAATTGGGTTCTGAACCACTATGTTGAACTCTAACCACGACCCATGCACACAAAAGTGGGCGTCCTAACCATTCAGCAACCCCAAAGAATCCAGATGAAAATCCTAGTCCTACCACTAGTTGATAGTCATGAGTTTTAAAGGCTGTTGCGGCTGTTATATGAGGGTCATGAACGGAACGGTATATGTTTTTAATTCTTTCGCTGTTTGCTAAAAAGGACATTTGTTATTTTTTTTTTTTTTTTTCAGAAAGAAAGGCTAAACCTTAAAAGAAAGAGCACACAAGGAGATGATACATTCACCTGTAAGCAAAAGTACCTTCTTCATAAACGTTACACATACAGAGTACATGCTGAACTGGACCAATTTGTGAAATTCCACCATCTTTTTTACGGTCATCGATCTCTGATATCAACCTCATGTTTTTTTAACGTATCCACAGACAAGAAATCCTGTAGATTATAGTAAATCTCGCACTAGAATACAAGAAATCAAGCATGAAAATACAGGAAAATTCTGCATTTGTGAAGGCAAATTATACTAACGTTTGCAAAATGAACAGAGAAATGTGTGGTTGCAGTCCGATCACCCAGTTGATAAAGATAAAATGAATTGTATGGGCGGTAACAGCACTATGGTCCCAGTTGATGTCCGAGTACTCAGCCAATTGAGCTAACACTGTTTAGTTTTCAACATTTTATCATACAGAAGCGCTTATTGTTAGTATAAATTTAACATCCCTAGTTTGTTAATTTGAGGACTATAATATAGGAATAAATCTTCTCCAAAACCTTTACCTTAAGTGACGTGAATACTTCTCACATGCCTAGTGAGAACGTAATCCGCATCAACGAAACAAATATATGTCGACTCAAAAGAACACAATTGGAAATGTGTTACATCTATTGTAAAATATAAATTATATTTTTGTAAAGTAGGAAGAGACTGCATCACTTCTTGGGAGTTAATTAACGTTTTAGAATTTTTTTTACTAATCTGCTACCGTTTGCTGGAAAATCCGGCAAAATTTTTAAGATGGAAAAATTCTACATGCCTTAAGTATTACGAGAGGAATTTGAATTTACTGTGCTGTTAGGACTGAACACAATCCACAAAGTAACTCTTATAGCTAACAGAATGAGCCCACAATCCAGCTGCTACCCTCATACAAAACAGAGGAAGAATGCAAATACGGGTAATAACAGTGAAAGTAATTATCATACGAACAACTTTCAGTTCATGTTACACAGAGGAAGAGTATCGTTGAAACTAATATTTCTATCTTGTTAACAGCCTTAAAATTAGGACCCAAGA